>JAODLL010000532.1:0-13940 GCA_026546735.1 Forbesichthys agassizii | reverse complement strand
ACGTAGCGACATGTGTTCTCTGCATTTGAGCATTGGGCAGCCACCTTGCAGCGCCCGGGAACCAACTCCAGGTTGAGGCCAGTGTCGCTGGTCAATGGCTCTGACTGGAGAGTTAAACCCAACACGGGGAGAACATGCAAACTCCACAAAGAAATGCCGGCACGACCGGGGTTCTAACCCGGGATCTTCTTGCTGTGAGGCCACAGCTACTGGGCCACCGTGTTGCGATTGAGGTTTGTTCTAATCCTGGTGGGCCAGATTGCCCTATCATGCCTGCTAATGGGACGAAGAAAAGTCAAATAAGTTACTATAGGCTTTTGTGTTCTCCCCGTGTCTGCGTAAGTGAAGACATGGAAATGCGGCTGTGTTGTGTTGAGGTGTTGGGGTGCGTTAGGGTGTAGGGTGCATGCACACGTGTTTATTTGTCACAGATACGTAAACATATACGACTGTTATTATATTATACAATTAGGTTTCCTACAGTACGTACTGTTCGCCTGTGACATTGTCTACCTCTGAATGCGATCATGAATAAATCAGCATCTAACGTTCTCCTATATAGTGACCTTCACTTCACTTGTGAAAGTGAACAGGGACAAACTGCATCCTCTGAACTCCTTTGGTCTGTTTAGTTCCCTAAATTGGTTTCATTCGGTTGCTGTTAAGGCAAAATCCAGACTGTTAAAAACAAAAAACAAAGGCTGCATAAATCACAAAACATATATTCATTTGGTATAATGTTCTGCTCTTGCTGGGATTTTCCCCTGTTGTGTGTGTGTGTTAATTTATAAATCATATATTTGTTTATCATATTCTTTATTAACCCCAAAAATATAGAATTGTAAGACTTTCACATGAAACTATATGCAGCAATACAGCAAATGTAATGTGTTTGAATATATATTATGTATCTTAATGTTTGCCAATTATAGTAAGCATGCATGCTTACATTATATTCGTAAGTTGAGGTTTATATATAAATAATATTTGTCTAACTCAATGACTTTATGGTCATTAGCTCACTGTTCTGTGCACACTGAAATAATGATCTGGTGTTTCTACACAGACCTGGCTCTAAATGTAAACACAAACAAAGTGGTGCAGACCGCACCAAACAGCACACATATTCTAGCCTGATATATTATAGCTCAGCCTCTATTATGCCTGCCTAGATTATACCAGCCCTCCAAAGATTTTGGACCAATCAGGGTCTCTTTTTCCTAATTGGTTCGACAGATCTACCTTGTCTGTCAATCAATCACATGAACATACTCAATGGAGTTTTTTAGTTGTTGATTTTTCAAAATCAAAGTACTTCTATCTTTTTTAGCTATAGCTCTCTTGCAACTCTCAATCCTGCCTACAGCATCTTTAATACAGAGTAATACCGCTGGGAAGGGTCCCTGTAGGTGAAAGGCATGCCAGTAGAAAGGATACCCCTGTCTGTCTCATCACATGACTCACAAAGTTGTCTTGCTGTGTGGGAGAAAAGGTAGCTGTCATATAACCATATGAAAGTTTTAATTTAAAGTGCTGAATAACGGAAATGTGTGAAAACCTTCCAGCTATGCAATATGGGTCTCAAGTAGGCTACAGTAAGTGTCTGTCATTCACTTGAACTTTTCATTTTAAATTAGACATGCATTTAAATGAATTCTCTGTACTCTCCCTATAGTTGGATAGAGATACACTGGAATTTTGCTGACATCAATACTCCAATGAGCAAATCAAGGAAAGTGTCAGTTGTCCTGCTGTAAGGTGCAATGACACCACGAGTTAAGTGGAACATTCTGAAAAGAGCCAGCAAAATTAATATTGACTATTTAGCCATTTTTCTTAATACCCTAGATTATTCTGTGCTTTCATATAGCACATAGCATATACAAATCATTATTTTATTAATATTTATATATAATATATATATAATACATAATATAATAGCAATCTAATATATATATCTAAAATATAAAGCACAATTTTCTACATTATTCATCATTATTTAAATGAATCTGTATTTTGCCAATATACCTTGAGTGTTAGAGGGAGATAACCGCTAGATACCCTACTTGTGAAAAGATACATTAATTTTCCTTTTTAATTCCTCTCTCCTCTTCAACAGACCACGAATCCCCACAGGTCTGAGCGAGGAGGGGAGAAGACGTCCTTGTCGCTATGGCGGAACATCGTGGGTCTCCCGGCGGACACCCCGGCCGCATTAACATGCCAGACTACATTTGCTTAACAGCCATCCAGAGCGCTAGTGTCGGCGAGCGGCGGGCAGCCCCGGTATTCCCCTAATCTCCCTCTTGCATCTTAATTAGCCGCGGCGGGTCAACGGCTCTGGCAGGACGCTGCGGTGGCTGTACTGTATCCCCCTGCCGCATACGGCCCCGCCCTGCCCACACAGAGTCACAGCCCAGGTGAGCCAACTGCCTTCATTTACCCTTTTCAGCTCCTGACGGAGGGGTGGAAGGGGGGGAGAAGGGGGGTGTCGCTGATGCTTTGAATGCCAAATTGGGGTCCTGGGAATGCCTGCCCCCCCCCCCAATAATAATAATGATGAGGCGCCCGCTATCAGGACAGGGGAACAATGTGTTTCTAATGAGATAGTAAACATATGCTACAGCTACACATCAGCCTAATTGGCTCGCGGTGGAATGCTGAGCTGGCCCTCGGAGGACCAACGTGTGTGCCTGTGTGTGTGTGTGTGTGTGTGTGTGTGTGTGTGTGTGTATATACCATGGTGTGTGTGTGTGTACCATGGTGTGTGTATATATACCATGATGTGTGTGTGTGTGTGTGTATATACCATGACGTGTGTGTGTGTGTGTGTGTAAAATGTGTGTGCGTGCGTGTGTGTCTCTGTGTACACCATAATGTGTGTGTGTATACCATGATGTTTCTGTGTGTGTACACCGTGTGTGCATGTGTAAAACGTGTGTGTGTGTGTGTAAAACGTGTGTGGGTGTGTTTGTGTGTAAATCATGTCTGTGTGTACACCATGATGTGTGTGTACACCATGTGTGTGTGTGTAAAACGTATACATGCACACACATGTACACACATGCGCACACACACACATTCTGTACACGCACACACATGCTGCACACAAATAATAATAATTCCTCGGTTTATCTGTTTGACTAATATAAACACTCACCAATCCCCCCCCCCACACACACACTCACAGACACACACACACACACACACACAGACACAGTGGCAGAGAGTGTGTGCATGGCGTGTAGAAAAGTGCCCTGCAATGGTCTCCAATGTGCCAAGGCATTCATTGCAACGGCAGGACAAGCTCCACAGAACCACGCCACTCCTGTTAGAAGCTGCTTGTCATCTGTGTGAACACCCAGCGCTAACACAACCGACCGAGACACGTTGGATCTGGAGGCAAACAATAATCTGCTCCGTGACAAATGCTTTTCTTAGAACGTTATGAGTGAGTTACCGCCTGTGTAATTAATGCCCTCTGTGCTGCCAAAAACTAAGAAGGAAATATGAATTTATACGCCGACTGAAAAATACTGATTTCCGCGTTACGTGGATAACAGATGGGCATTTTGCATCTCCATTGTTCATCGCTGGCAAGCTGTCCGCCCGGCTTGGCACGATTTGTGCCCATGCACACTTTGCCCACACACAGCGGAAGTTCAGGCAGGACACAAATCACGTTGCTGGGTCATCAGCTGACAGAGCAGCTGATTGGTGCTTTACACGCGTTGGCCAATAGTTAGAGTGCGTTTATACCTAGGTTACCTGGCCCTGCTGCTTCCCCTGCTAGCCCATTAGCTCCTCCCCCTGCACCCAGAATCTCCATTTTCTGTGGTGCGTCTGTGTTGATTGCTGTTTTTGTGGCTTGTTCTGTTCTGTTCCCGGGGGCGGGGGGGCCCTTGCTGCTCTCCTGCCTGTGGCTTTCCATGTATGTGCATGGGAAGAGCTTTCCATGTATGTGCAATGAAAGAGCTTTCCATGTATGTGCAATGGAAGAGCTTTCCATGTATGTGCATGGGAAGAGCTTTCCATGTATGTGCAATGGAAGAGCTTTCCATGTATGTGCATGGAGGGGCAGGGAGCTCCCAGAACAGAGCCATACCTCCAAATATAAATAACTTGCAAATAAAATACTACTTTTACATAGGTGGTGGTCCTGACTGAAATATGATTATGGCTGATGATGGTGTGTGTGTGCGCTTTCCAGCCACCTAGAGATCACACATTCGATTTTAAATAATTCATAGCTCAAATCAAAACAGTATCCTCACGTCGAAACCCACTGTGAAGCAAAGCGTAGTGCTGTGGCTTTGTTGATATGAGCGGTGTTCACCACTTTGTTTATATTACAATATATATGGAACCAGGGCTGTGTAGAAGTATCAGAGAACGGTAAGCTAGCGAAATGCAAGTAGTATTCGCATACATTTAGCTTGCAATAGCTGACTATATCTTTAATAATTTTAAGATGCAGCGTTCCACCTGCTTCCAGAGTATAGTACTTTGAAAAATCTGCCTGTGAAATAAGCGGGGGTTAATTAAGTAGCTGCAAATGTGCCATGACATTATAATAATACGCAGTAAAGTGGGACACGGTTTAGCTGACTTCCCAGTGGTTTCCTTTAATGAAATACAGCAACAAGGTATTCAGTTTGAGCAGATGTGTTACTGAATCTTTATAAGATTCCATGCAAGGATATTTGCCTGCATGCGTGAATACTGTTCATTGAGAAGAAAAACACATTGCATCATTTGCTAATTATTTTAGCTTGGCTTTGAAAGCTACACCAATATATTGACAATGCGCAGTTCTAGAAAATCACATGAAAGATAGGGTTAGTGATGCACTGATGTTGAGGTGTGTGGATGTGTTCCAGTCTGGTCTGTGTGAAGGCCAGTCTCTCACCAGACACACTAAGCCATGAATATCCAACTCTCTATACTGACTGTCAGTGATAGTTTATTTTTAAGTGAAAGACAATGGTACAAATTGGTGCTCTAATGTAGCTTGTTTTATCAGTAAAATACACAATTGTAAGATATCCTGACTAATTGAGACATAAAATAAATATTTAATTTCAATTCAATTTAGGATTATACCATGAATTCAAAGAAATACCATTAAAAACCATATTTCCAGATTATCAAGCAAATAACCATATTTTCAGTGTGGTAATAGTACCATCTTGTTATTGTGAAACACCTTGAGCTTCTATAATGCATAATGTATTGATCACACTGCAAATGCTCTGCAGCTAAATGTATTGGTTAGAGGGATCATCTTGCTTGTACTATTACATTGCAGTAATAATTACATTAAGCTAGTTTTACAGTAAGTCACTGTGTTTTTCATTCATTGTTATATGCATATGATTGGTATGTCAGAAGTATGTCAGTGAGATGAATGACGAAGCTGTCTTACTGAGAAGTTGCTTTAATGGTTCTGCCCCCACACAGATGTAGAGCAGTCCCATTGTCCCTGAAGAAGGCTTGCACACTAGACTGTATAGGGGCAAAACATGACACGGTCGTTGTTCAGCTGTCAGGAATTGTCTGGTAATTAGCCGTATTATCTTTCCAAATGTATCGCCTGCAGTGCTAATGGGCGCAGCGGCAGTTTTACAATGTCAAAGGTAAAATAGAAGTAATCTCTGCGGTTCCCATCAAAGGTACGATACACTATGTAAAATTGACACTCCCAGCAATTGGAGGTTACTTGCAGGAACCAAACCCTTTACAAGCCACAAGAGTCCACCATGGTTGTCATGCTGATGTCAAGTTGGTTGACATCAGTATGCTCAAATATGTAATTCTGGGTGCACAATTCCCAAGGATGAAAATAAATGTGGTTTTCATGTACTAACTGGTCTTCCTTTACAGTAATATCATATTTTCAAGCTATAGGACATTTGTTTAGCTATAGCATTATGTTCTCTATGTTTTTATATATATAAAAGTGCAAAAACCTGTGGAACAGCAGTTTTTCTGAATGTATTGGTCCTTGATAGTTTATTGGTACAATAGTGTCTGATCTGGAAGTCAAAATATGGTCATAGTGACTATGGACCTCTGAGGTCTATACTGAAGTAAGTGACTGACTAGAACACATCTTAACAGCCATACAATAGTGTCTCATCTGGTGGAGCTGAAGAGAAGATCTTCACCTATATAGCTTTTATGCCCTTAATGTCAGACGTCCTTCAACTGAAAATGAAGACAACGGTGTTGATTGGGTCCCCGCTCAGCCAATGGCTGACAAGCATGACGGATCAACACACATGACACCCCTATTAAGTCGGGTGGGAGATTATACAGTAAAACGCTGTGGGAGTGTGTGTGTGTGTGTGTGTGTGTGTGTGTGTACAGTATATGTATGTATAACGTGTTTTTGTGTTAAGCGCACACACACACACATGCACACACACAACACATACACACGTGTGTGCATGTGTGTGCACGTGAGTGCGTGCGTGTTTCTGCCCATAACACTACTCAGAGGAGGCGGCCCACCCAACTAAGATAACCTAACACCCGACTTGATGGTTAAAATATGAATAAAAGCCTATTAGAGTTAATGATCAGGAATTCAATTATTTGTGTTGGAAACCATCATTAATTATGATTAGTGGTCTGATTAATGGTCGAAAAAGTTAATGATCCAGGCATTTTGTGTGTGTGTGTGTGTGTGTATGTGTGGTTTTATTTCAGGCCAATATTAGCATGATTAGAAAAAGAAGCCTGTATCATTAGCATTACCCTTGATTAGCCTTATCAAATTTCAATTCATTTATTTCTCGGTCCACGGAGGATGCTGTGTGTCTGTGCAGGAGCGATGCAAACGCCTCGGACCTGCCCTGCAGAGTGAGTGTTGTTGCCCTGGGGTGTAACGGCTGGAGGGAAGAGATGGGGTGGGAACAAGCATTCACCTCCGATGCTGAGAGGCGAATCCCAGACAGAAGCAGGGGTGATGGGTGTCTGGGGGCCCAAAGCAAAGAGGTGAATGGGGGCTGTTACACCCACCTGTCCACATCCCCGCGACAAGATATAGGCTATTTGGAAATCAAATGAATTATTCATATTAATAATATTTATTATCATTAATAGTGTTGCAGCCAAGCGATAGGTCATCAATTGTCCTTTTTTCCTTTAAAGTCAGTTTTGTTATTGTTAGGTGTTAATCACCAGGAGTTTATTCCTGTTTTTGCTTTTTGGCTTTCGAGCCGTACGGAGGTGCGTGATGCACGCCTTCTCGGCTGGTCAGGTGACTGCAGCACCTGGGCAGACAGCAGGTGTTTTAATTTAAAGGTTTACCTTGTCTCCAAGGGAGTTAGCAGCTTTATGGGTTTAGACCGTGCAAGCGCTTTGTTTGCGGTATTCTGGATTTATATACATACACAGGCAAGAAGCACCACGATGTCCAGACAGCACGGTACGGTCTGATCATTTATTGTATCACTGCACGACCAAATAAAAATATTAAAAGTATTAGAACGGAAGTATTATTACACTATATCTCTGTTTCTTCACTATTTCATAGCATTCAGAATCACTTTAAGATGTTTAGGCCAGTGCATGGTAGTGTGATATAACCACAGAGCTATGGTATGGTGACGTCATGGACTGTTTTGACCATTGTTGTATACAGTCTGTGGTTAAGAGGCATGTATTGGAACACCTGTATCTAATATGGCAAGTTGTTTGGATGGACGGTGCATTGCTCCGGGGATGCTGGCCTGGTAACACCATCGTGATTTTGGAAGCTCCAGTTTCATATTCGTCTGGGACCTCTCAACGCCAAATCGCTTGTCAGCCAGGTCACAGTGTCCTGGCCAATCGGTTGCCAGGTGGGTCTTTCAGTAGGTGCCGACAGCAATAAAGTGCCATGTGTTTTGATAATTTATTCTGATTGGTTGAAGGTGGTGCAGTCCTCTCTCTGCTCATCCTTTGATAGACACATATTGGCACTGCATCTGTGACTTTGGATGGAGAGCTTCCAGACTGATTTGTGGAGTGGAAACAATCACAGAGTCCTGTCTGTGTGGAGAGACGATCACAAGGCCCCTCAGCCTGCTTCCACACACGTAGTGTGCATGCAGGCTGACTTTTGAGATGCATGGGTGATGACGGCGGCCATTCGTGTGTTGTTGCCACTGCTGTTTTCACACCACTTTTTGTTAAGCAGTTCCAGTTCGATGTGCTGTCAGCGACGCGAGACGGCCTACTGCGCCCTGCCTATAGAGAACGTTCTAGACACAGAGTAAAGGACAGTTGTGACCACATAATACCACTTTACACAATAATGCTTTTTAGTTAATTCCCCTTAATTATAGACACTATCTTGGGTGTTGGTTCTAAATAATCGTAGCAAATGGGGACATTGTGGATTCCTTTGGGAGCACTTTCTCTGTGCTAACAAGTTGCAATCACTTAAAGTGCTTCAACTACCGACAGATAAATTCCCCCGTGCCTTGTGGATATGGATCGCACCTTGACAGTTGTCACGCGGCGTTTGTTACAAAGCACACGTCCGTCCAGCTGCTTTCACGACAAGGCTGGCCTTTTGCTAACCCCCCTTCCACGTTAGCCGTCACTTAGCGGGGAAGTGGCCGCAGGCCAGCTGTGTGTGTGTGTGTGTGTGTGTGTGTGTGTGGTCGCTGGCTTCGCCCAAGGCCGCGAATGAGCTCCTTCCCTGGGAGGAGGGATGGGGAGCGACTCCCTGGGCAGAACGCAGGGCTGGCTGGGCGGGGCGGGTGCTGTCTGCCCTGCAGGCTGCAGAGGCTGGGTCAGTGAAGAAGCTAGCTCGCACACACGCACGCACGCACGCACGCACGCACGCACGCACGCACACACACACACAGGCACGCACACGCACACACGCCCACGCACACAGGCACACACCCACCCTCCCATACACACACACCCACCCTCCCATACACACACACGCACACGTACACACACACACACACACACCCGCA
The DNA here is from genome assembly GCA_026546735.1 of Forbesichthys agassizii. Taxonomy (NCBI): domain Eukaryota; kingdom Metazoa; phylum Chordata; class Actinopteri; order Percopsiformes; family Amblyopsidae; genus Forbesichthys; species Forbesichthys agassizii. Next base: position 4,962 of record JAODLL010000532.1, on the reverse strand, counting down.
CACACACACATGCACGCACACGCGCACGCGCACACAGGCACACACTCACCCTCCCATACACGCACACACACACGCGCACACATGCACGCACCCACCCTCCCATACACATACACGCACACACGCACACACTCTCCAATACACACACACACACATACGCACCCTCCCACACACACACCTCAATTTGCTGTCCTTAAATGCCACCGCACCTGCGTGTGTGTCTGCCTGCGTGCGTCCGTGTGTGTGTGTGTGCGCATGCGTGTGTGTGTGCGTGCGAGTGCATGCGTGCGTGTGTGTGTCTGTGCGTGCGTGCGCGTGCATGTGTGTGTGTGTGTGCGTGCATGTGCGTGTGTGTGCGCGTGTGTGTGCGTGTGTGTGCGTGCGTGTGTGTGCGTCAGTCCTGCTGGATGTCCATGTCAGCGTAGGGTGGGTGAAAATAAGCACTGTGATTTTAAAAGAGCTTTTTTTTAAAGATACGTTGTTAAGATATATACTGTAGATAGTCCATGTTGTGGTATTTCAATGTGCTACAGTGTAAGATATTAGTTCACAGTCCCAGTTATTTTTAAGTTTTCTTTTTACTTTTTTACAATGAGCTGCTATGATGAATTTACGAATTTTGTGCAAACCTGAACAATATGTTCAGGTTCACCAAAAATATGAACACGCTCTTTTTAACACTGGATTTCAGAGATACAAATCTGGGTACCTGGCTCCTAAACTCATTCATCCCCATGGCAATGCCTCAATAAAATAAGATGCAGTAGTCACGGGGGAACCTTGGGGAATACATTGTCGATAGGGCGGTGGAATATGTGGGTACATAGGGCATGCACGGTATACTCTATTGTATTATTTATAAACTATAGTTTATACTATCTAATTTAATTTATTATTAGAAATGTAGGCATTCAGTTATGAAACACACGTAAATTGTCTGCCTGAACTGTGATGCTATTTTTAAAGGCTGCTTTAGATGACTCATTAACCTTGGATTACTGTTGTTCTGTTAGTTTGATGTGCTGGTAATGTGTGTCTATATGTTCTGTGCTGTACCACAAATTGCCTCTCAGAGGACATGAATGTTTTCTTAGTCTAGATGGAAGGTCATGTGTTCAAACCTACCCGGGTGTCCTTGAGCAAGAAGCTGAACCCCTGCTTGCTTTCTGTAATACTTACATGTCGCTTTGGATCAAATCCCTGGTTTTCAATGTGGGGTGCTACTAGGAAAGGGGCTAATGGAAGATGCACACACAAATACACTCTAATTATTATGTGTGTTGTTATAAAATGTAATTATAATGTATATTCTTATTTTCCATGCCCATCTCTATATTGCCTGCCAGGCAAAAATCATTCATCACACGGAAACCTGGTGACTGTATGCTCCTGAAGCTGGCATGTAGATAGCTTGCCTGCTAGGAACACACCAACATTTATATTAGTATATTTCTGTTGTATTTATTTATTTATCCATTTTATTTTAATTATGCTTTTTTATTTATTTTTTTACAGTAAAAGGGGGCCCCCAACCAACAGCTAATGCTATTTGGGGGGCCTTGACATGAAACATTTTGAGAACCCCTGCGCTAAATAACCTGATTTAGATTTTACATTAAACATCATATCAGTGGTTTGTCCACCAGACAAAGTGGACAAAGCTATTAGCAGTCGGTCCCATTGATCCACATACTGAACTTCACAACTGCATATAGCTGGACGGTACTGGATTGTAGCTTTAATTACTGTAAATAACGACAATATTTGTCGATATTGCAAACCTGCTTCTGCATTGGTTCCTGCATGTATCTGTGGTCCTGGCTGCCGTTTTAGACACGTTAACGGCAGGGTCAGGTCATTCTCTAGAACGCTTGCTCAAAACAAAACAATATCCCACTGCAGCGTTGAAACGCACCGCGAAGCCAAGCGACATTGTTGTTGTGAGCGGTATTCACCACTTTGTTTATGTTCACATTTAGGAAGCCAGGGCTTTGTAGAAGTAGCCTTGTGAGACCATGCTGATCTAAGCTTCAATTTGACGCGAGAATCAGTCTGGAGAGCTTGGATGTCAAGGTGATTCAGGCCGGTAAACTATAGTGTGGCCAATCAGTGTCGTGTAGCTATAGCCGTTGTTTAGGTGTGATGTAGATGATTTGGAAATGCCTAGAGATGATACAACATAGCATCGGTTTTATTAGAATTTATTAGAAGAGCAAAGGCTTTTCTCAATGGAAAATATGTTTCCACTCTTCTCCCAACTTTTCTACTGCCAGAGTGGATTTAACAACACGCTCGCTGGTTCACTGGTTCGTCCAATCACATGGAAAGTCTTTTTTTGAAAGTGCCTGTCCTCTTGAAAGATGGCTCTCCAGATGGACGTGTCTTAACAGACACAGATATCTGGGTTGTCAGGTTTCTGCAGAAGTACCAGGTTATTTTTTCAGCACACACAGAACGGTAAGCTAGCGAAATGTGAGGAGATATTTTGTGACAAAAAGTATATTAGCTTGCAAAAGCTGACATAGCAGTAGTACAGATATTGACACATTGGGAGGGTTACATAATGCACCTAACACCATACAGGAGACTTTGCATTATACAGATACCACACTGTATTACAGCAGTAGTTCGCAGCCCTCCCCACGTCGCCCCCCAGTGGCCATAAGGTGACTTTAATACATTTTTCCCAGCATGCTGATGTCTGTATTACTGTGTAATGTGTCTGTAGCACAATGAGAGGGGCTTGACGTAGCTCACGTATGACTGCTCTCCTGGAGGGCCCTTGGGCCCACCGAGCACACTGACTGCCATCTGGTTAGCAGAGCGGAGGCCTGTGCTCGACTGTCTGTCGGGAGGATGGGAAGGCCTGGTGGCACAGTAAGACACACACACACACACACACACACACACACACGTGCATGCATGTGCACACACTCCAGATGTTCGTATTACTGTAAGAAACAAACAAAATGGGAAAGAAGAAAGAGATACTGAAAAGATACATACTGTATCATACCATACTGTAGTGTTGTTGTGTTGTAGTGTTGTTGTTGTGTTGTTGTGTTGTTGTGTTGTTGTGTTGTTGTTGTGTTGTTGTTGTAGTGTTGTAGTGTTGTAGTGTTGTTGTGTTGTTCTGTTGTTGTGTTGTTGTTGTGTTGTTGTTGTAGTGTTGTTGTGTTGTAGTGTTGTTGTGTTGTTGTGTTGTAGTGTTGTTGTGTTGTTGTGTTGTAGTGTTGTTGTGTTGTTCTGTTGTTGTAGTGTTGTTGTGTTGTTGTGTTGTTGTGTTGTTGTGTTGTTCTGTTGTTGTGTTGTTGTTGTAGTGTTGTAGTGTTGTTGTGTTGTAGTGTTTTTGTATTGTAGTGTTGTTGTGTTGTTGTGTTTTTGTATTGTAGTGTTGTTGTGTTGTTGTGTTGTTGTGTTGTTGTGCTGTTGTGTTGTTGTGTTGTGTTGTTGTGCTGTAGTGTTGTTGTGTTGTAGTGTTGTAGTGTTGTTGTTGTGTTGTAGTGTTGTTGTGTTGTTGTTGTGTTGTTGTGTTGTTGTGCTGTTGTGTTGTTGTGTTGTAGTGTTGTTGTGTTGTAGTGTTGTTGTGTTGTTGTTGTGTTGTTGTTGTTGTGTTGTAGTGTTGTAGTGTTGTTGTGTTGTTGTGTTGTAGTGTTGTTGTGTTGTAGTGTTGTGTTGTTGTGTTGTTGTTGTTGTTGTTGTGTTGTAGTGTTGTTGTGTTGTAGTGTTGTTGTGTTGTAGTGTTGTTGTGATGTTGTGTTGTTGTGTTGTGTAGTGTTGTTGTGTTGTGTAGTGTTGTAGTGTTGTTGTGTTGTTGTGTTGTAGTGTTGTTGTGTTGTTGTGTTGTTGTGCTGTTGTGCTGTTGTGTTGTTGTGTTGTAGTGTTGTAGTGTTGTAGTGCTGTAGTGTTGTTGTGTTGTAGTGTTGTTGTGCTGTAGTGTTGTTGTGTAGTGTTGTTGTGTTGTGTAGTGTTGTTGTGTTGTGTAGTGTTGTTGTGTTGTAGTGTTGTAGTGTTGTTGTGTTGTAGTGTTGTAGTGTTGTAGTGTTGTAGTGTTGTTGTGTTGTAGTGTTGTTGTGTTGTGCTGTTGTGTTGTAGTGTTGTAGTGTTGTTGTGCTGTTGTGTTGTTGTGTTGTTGTGCTGTTGTGCTGTTGTGCTGTTGTGTTGTTGTGTTGTAGTGTTGTAGTGTTGTTGTGTTGTTGTGTTGTAGTGTTGTTGTGTTGTTGTGTTTTAGTGTTGTAGTGTTGTTGTGCTGTAGTGTTGTTGTGTTGTTGTGTTGTAGTGTTGTTGTGTTGTTGTGTTGTTGTGCTGTAGTGTTGTAGTGTTGTTGTGCTGTGTAGTGTTGTTGTGTTGTAGTGTTGTTGTTGTTGTAGTGTTGTTGTTGTTGTGTTGTTGTGTTGTAGTGTTGTTGTGTTGTTGTTGTGTTTTGTAGTGTTGTTGTTGTTGTGTTGTAGTGTTGTAGTGTTGTTGTGCTGTAGTGTTGTTGTGTTGTTGTGTTGTAGTGTTGTTGTGCTGTAGTGTTGTTGTGTTGTGTAGTGTTGTTGTGTTGTGTAGTGTTGTTGTGTTGTAGTGTTGTAGTGTTGTAGTGTTGTTGTGTTGTAGTGTTGTTGTGTTGTAGTGTTGTAGTGTTGTAGTGTTGTTGTGTTGTAGTGTTTTTGTATTGTAGTGTTGTTGTGTTGTAGTGTTGTTGTGTTGTTGTGCTGTAGTGTTGTTGTGTTGTAGTGTTGTTGTGTTGTGTTGTAGTGTTGTTGTGCTGTAGTGTTGTAGTGTTGTAGTGTTGTAGTGTTGTTGTGTTGTTGTTGTGTTTTGTAGTGTTGTGTTGTAGTGTTGTTGTTGTTGTAGTGTTGTTGTTGTTGTGTTGTTGTGTTGTAGTGTTGTTGTTGTTGTAGTGTTGTTGTTGTTGTGTTGTTGTGTTGTAGTGTTGTTGTGTTGTTGTTGTGTTTTGTAGTGTTGTTGTTGTTGTGTTGT
>JAODLL010000531.1:1364-13941 GCA_026546735.1 Forbesichthys agassizii | reverse complement strand
CGAAGCTCTCCCACACCCGCTGTTTTGCTTCTGCTACGGCAGATGCTGCAGCCCTTCGGGCCCATCGGTACCTTGCAACCGCCTCCGGAGTCTTCTGGGACAACATATCCCGAAAGGCCTCTTTCTTCATTCGGACGGCTGTCCTGACCACCAGTGTCCACCTCCACGATGTTCGAGGGTTGCCGCCCTTTGAGGCCCCTAAGACCTTGAGACCACAGCTCTCTGCCGCAGCTTCAGCAATGGAAGCTTTGAACATTGCATACTCAGGTTCAATGTCCACAACCTCTACAGGGATGCCAGAGAAGCTCCGCCGGAGGTGTGAGTTGAAGATCTTACAGGCAGGGTCTCCTCCAGATGTTCCCAGTTCACCCGCACTACCCGTTTGGGCTTATCAGGTCTGTCCAGGGTCTTCCCCCACCCCTTGACCCAACTCACCACCAGATGGTGGTCGGTAGCCAGCTCTGCCGCTCTCTTAACTCACGTGTCCAAAACATGCGGCCTCAGATCAAATGATACGATCACAGGTACAGATGCTCTGGTACCACGTACACTTATTAGCATCCTTGTGTTTGAACATGGTGTTTGTTATAGACAGTCCATGACTAGCACAGAAGTCTAACAACAAACGCCCGTTCGGGTTTAGATCAGGAAGGCCGTTCCTCCCAATCACTCCTCTCCAGGTATCTCCATCATTGCCCACGTGCGCATTGAAGTCTCCCAGCAGAACTATGGAGTCCCCTACTGGAGCCCCATACAGGACTCCATTCAGGGTCTCCAGGAAGGCTGAATACGCCGAACTGCTGCTTGGTGCAAATGCACAGACAACAGTCTGTTCTGCTTGGTGCAAATGCACAGTCCGTTCAGAGCATCTAGGGTCTCACAGGTTCCACGGGTCTCTAACTGTTCCACATCTAGCTTACAAGGCGTTCTCTTTTTTCCCTTGCCACCATTGTGTTCAGACCTGACCCATACCACCATATTTATAGGGAGGGACTGTGTGTCAGTGTTGGCAGGCTCTGAGTATTATTCAGGCTGATTGAGATCAATTAAGATAAGATATGCCTTTATATGTCTTTAAAAATAGAAATGTCACATTTTTAAGAAGCAAAGTGGACAGCAGTAAATAAAGATAAACAACAAAGAACAATATAAATAGTAAAATAATGAATTAACAGCTAAATAAATAATTAACAACTAAATAATAAATAGAATTCCAACAAAGGGTATCAGGGTAGATTCATATGCACTTAAGGTTACTGTAATTTAAATGGTAAGTAGCTGAAGGTGAACAACAGACTATTTACAACAGAGACATCCTGTTTAATTTTCTGCTCTGCTCTATTAAATAATTCTATCACGCCACTTTTTATTTGACATATCATGAAGCTGTTGCCAAGACAACCTCAGGTTAATGTAACAGATTTGCTAACAAAGCAACCTATCACCTGTTATCTCAGCGACGGGTGAACACGCGTCAGTGTGTACATCCATCTTCTCTACAGTATCTTCTCATTCTGCTACCGTGACACCATATGGAAATGAGAGTTCAGGTGTGTTCATCTGGCTTTGAATTAATTACGCCTAAAACGGGGAGAGGGTGGGGATTAAGGGTGTGGGGGTGACTCACATTTACCAGCCGGCACATTTGTGGTATTAGAAGAGAAATTAGTTCCATCCAGCGTTAATGTATTCACGGCCCCTCGGCCCCACGGCCTGCCTGTCTCCAGTGGCTGCTCTGCTATCTGTTCCTCACACAGCAGCCTAGGAAAACACACACGCCACCTGTTATTTATCACGATCGGATCAGAGTAGGCCATGACGTGCAGCGGTGGGTCAGTCATCAGAGACAAACGCGTTTAGCACCGACGTCACCATCTATTCACACAGGCACTAATAACACTTATTCATAGAATCTCCTCAGTCTGCACGGGACAAACATCTTTTCAGGTCGATGTCGTGAAATGTTCACACTTAATGTGTCTCCAAGGTGCCACCTCCTCTATAGAGCTCATTCTGTCTTCCTCCGGCACCTTATTTCAACACCCTGTGCAACAACATCGTTTTGGGTCACAGCTCACGCTTCTTTGTTACACCACATGAAACAAACGCAATCCTTCGCTCTTCTTCCATCCTTCCTGCTCACATGCAAGCCTTTTGGAGCCTTGGTCCCTACTGCCCCCTGTTGGTTGAGTTAGTTCATGTTCGCCTTTGAGGCCAACAGAATCTATTCTGGACTAACACAAAGGTTGAACAGCTTTCGAACTAAGTGGGATTTAAAACTAATGAGTTAACACCATGACACAAGCAGCTATACTGCAGATAGCACTAAGCAGCTGTACTATTGGTTACAGGCGCTAAATTACATTTACCAACTGTGTACCTGTTTGTCCCGTTTCACACGGTGTGTTCCTGCGGAGGTGTTAATCTCTTCTAAGCTCTGTCGATACACTCAGCTACCGTTGAAACCAACAAGACAACGTCTGGTCGGTTTGATCTTCAGAAGCTTGCTCCTCTAACGGCAATCTGCTCTCTCTTTCTTCTGCATTCTTCCTGGTGCTGCTGGAAGACCAAGAGAGGCTCTTGTGCTCCTGAGGCCTCGCGAGCCACTGAGAACACAAGGGCATCTGTCGATGCTGCAGAGCTTAACCAGGCTGGAGGGCATGTCAATCACAGAGCCAATTCAGGCAGGGCATTTCATCGCATGGACGGGCGTTGCACGGCAACACACATGCCAAAGGACGAGGTCGTGAGTCGACCGGCGACCATGTGAAGCCCTGGACCTCCCCCAGGGTGAGATGAAAGCCATTCAGTATCATGTGGCTTGGCTCCATCCACCTAAATGACATTGCCGTACCTCTCTCAGATGAGGAATGGTGGCTCCTTTGACAGGAGAGGCAATTCTTTCTGATTCTGCTCCGTATCGCATGGCCGACTTGTCAGGCACTGAGGGGGCGTGGCCACTGCTTGGCAAGCTGTAACACCCCCCTCCCCCTATGACACAAGAGAGATCCCCATGTCCTTGTCCAGGTGAACAGACTGGGTCCACTGCTCCTGGCTGGAGAGAGAGAGAGAGAGAGAGAGCCTGGACAGATACAGATCTTGGCAAAACCTCAATTCTGTAGTTTAGCTTTAAAAATGTAAATATGCATACACAATAAGCAGCAGAACAATTGCTTCTGTCAAACCAGTGTAACCGTATCGACCTGGAGATGATAACTCATGTGTCACAAGCAATAAGTGAGGTGTCAGAAACCAGGCGCAGGTTTGGTTCAGGACAACCATATATTTAATTGAAACGAAAACAGACAGCAACAAGAACAGACAAAGACAGGGAGAAACAAAGGGCTACATATACTACAGCAAATTAGGGGAATGGGCACCAGGTGTGTGTGATGACAAGACACAGTCCAGGATGATGTGTGAATGGGAAACCCTGGGAAGCATGGCAGACCAGTGAACGCTGCCATCAACCCCTGACATCGTGGTGGATGTGAGGCCATCAGACTATTATAGGATGTCCTGTCTCTTGTGGTCATCCTCTCTCCCACGTGCGAATGAGATGCTGGGGTCCAATCAGGGTGGAGTAGTGAGATTCTGGGGTCCAATAAGGGGGGGGGGGTGATATGACGCAGAGGTCAATCATATTTCTAAATGGTGGTACCGCTAGATGAAGAGATCATGTAGCGCTACATCTGATTGGTTAAATGCTAGAAGGGAGAAACTTCCCAAAGGAGCGTAGCCAGACCACATTCATGTCGTTGCCAGGGGTCATAAAACTATATTAACACACATTGTATTTTATGTATCGTACATTTAGGTGTCTTGTGAGAGAGATGCAGCCAGTCTCACTGCTGTATTGTGATGTCTGAGGTGATGTTTTGATATTTAAAGTTTACATAATATGTCACTTTAATAAAGTCACATTCCATCTCCCATCCAGAGGCATAGAGCGTTGCCACGGCGAGGATGTTTAATAGCTGGAGGGTTAATTGTTCAGGTGTTTAGTGGAGTCCCTGTGAAGAGATCAATCATGTGCAGCCGTAATAATGACTTTCTAATGGTCCTTTGCATCCCTCCCCACACGTCATGGCCGACTGTGAGGAAGGCTTTACACAGCCCCCTCCAGAAGGATGCTCGTCTCTGCTGTGCCTGAGGAACACCCCACATGGATTTGGGGGAATCTGCTCCATGCTGTGTTGGACCTGTGCATTATGTTGGTAATGGACAGCCAAACTGATTATTATTATTGTTATTACTGTTATTGACAGAGCAACCCTTGAGCCGTGCAGGTATGCGGAGAACAGGGTTCAGGGAGAACAGGGTTCAGGGGAGAACAGGGTTCAAGGAGAACAGGGTTCAAGGAGAACAGGGTTCAGTGGAGAACAGGGTTCAGGGGAGAACAGGGTTCAAGGAGAACAGGGTTCAAGGTCCAAATCAGTGCAGCAGGATAGATCAGCAACGTAATTCTCTCCAATGGGTTTACAAACGAGCCATACCATAATAATGTCTGTTCTCAGTATTTTGATTGGACACTATATACTGTAGGGCCATTATTCACAACAACAGACCTGGGACCTGCTTTACATAGTTCATTATTCCATATTTCAAATTTCAAAAGTTTTTTTGTGAATGTGTCATAAAGTTTAAACATTGTTTAAATTGCACATATAGAGGGACCCCCTACACCAGGGTTGGGGAACCCTGGTCCTGGAGAGCCGCAGCCTGCATGTTTTAGATGTTTCCCTGCTCCAACACACCTGAACAATTAAGCTACGTGTAGCTGGGACTAGTTTCCCTGTTGGTATTACAGTAGGTGCCTATATGGTACGTATCCTACTCAATATACGTACATCAAACTATGCAAAATGTGGACTTCATATCCAAGCAGCAGGAGAGATTCACAGTAACGCACACGGTGTCATATATCTACGACATCAAGCCTATCAATGTGTGTTGTGCACCATGTGGCACTAGGACCGGTACATTGCATCATGTATCCCATCACGTCCAGGGGTGGAGTGAGCAGAGAGACCCTGAGCTCTCACCATTGGTCTTCTGGAAAGGCCATGTTTGGACGTTGCTGCTGATTGTGTTGATGTGGGGCTTCTGAGTCACAATTTGTCTCGTCGGCCATATAATAGCTTGTAACCACTCAGCAGACAGAACAAACTCTTATTTGACACGTTCTGGAAGCTCAGAGGTGAAAGGTTGTAGAGTTACACAATGGGGATGTAATCCAAGCCTGTCTGCTCATTGAACCCCAGTTTCTGTTCAAAACATCAAGAACAATGCTATACCTGTGTGTGTGCGTGCACGTGTGCGTGCACGTGTGCTCGTGCGTGTGAGAGCCAAGCCACTGTCCCAGATGTGACAGTCACTTTGGCCCAGCTGTGGCTTTCTCCTCCAGGGTAGTTAGTTACCAGTCACACACACTCACACAATTTTCCTCTCTATTCCTCCGATACACTGATACTGTTGTTATACTCAGACACTGTCTTTAGTTGAAAGTTGTACTGGCAACACACGCACACACACACACACACGCGCACAGGCACAGCATGGCAGACCAGGAAGCTGTGGTTTTGGAATAATAATATCTTTGCTTTCATTTCTAAGCAGACAATAGTTTCTCTGAGGAAGCCCGGTCCATTTGGACCAACGGGACACAACGCGGCCTACTTCCTCTGATTTATGGCGACGTGTCACACACCTCTCCCCAGGTCACTAACACATGCAGGCATAAGTGTAGTGGCTACTTGTATACAGGTGTGTGGGTGTGTGTGTGCACGCGCACATGGGGGAAAATACGAAAAACATTTCAAAAAGGTTTAGTTATATCTAAGCTTTTAAAACAGTTTGCAAAGTGTTTGGCAGTCAGCTATAGTCAAAACAATAAATTAAAGAACCGACATGCATTGTACAATTATGCCTATATCAACTAAAATGAAACTGCTGTAATATTGACATATAATGGGGTAATATGTGTGGCTTTAACTTGTCCTGCAAAGAAACACAATAGTAGTCTGGACATTGGATTGTAAGATTAGAATATCAATTATTGAAAAAGTAAAAGAAATACTTATTTTTTAATAACAATTATTGTAACTATTATTGTACATTTATCAATATATGACAGCATCAATGACGTGACATGTCTTAAATGTACAGGTACATGTACAATGTATGGTCCATTGTGTTAAATGGCCAAAATTTAACACAAAAAAAAAAAGTGAAACATTTATTAATTTGTTCATGTTCTACATTGTCAGTGACACCATCAATAAGTAGCATGATTATGCCAATAGATTTGTGATGTATATATGCCTTGTTCGATGTGTGATTTGTCACATAACTTGGGTCCCATTGATTAGGCCCTCAGTTTGGACAGATGCTCCATGTATCCACGGTAACAGCTGATTTGGTTATCTCAGGACAAATGTCTGCTCTGAGGTTAACAATGAGATCAACTCATAACAAGGTTTGTGTAAAGGCAGCAAGCCTGTGAGTTGGAAAGAACGATATTGTGTTGAGCCTCATTGAGAACGCCAGGTCTGGAAGATGTACAGGGCCACAGAGACCAGAACATAAAGCGTTCTCATGTGAAATGCAGCACCATGCTCACAGTAAGTTGGCGTCCTTGAAGAATGGAAATAAGCAACAAGAGAAGAGAACTGTAATTTGCAATTGACGGTTGACAACCGCAGTGACCAAAATTAGATTTGTTTACCCGATTCTGTTGGGATTGTTAGTCCCCATTTGTCATGGTGAAGACATGGAGCACTATTCACAAGGCAACTTATGAACTATTTCAGTATCACTCTCATGTTTATTTCATTGGCGAATACCGGCAGCATTGGGTGGAACATAGGCGATCAGAGTGCTGCTTTTAAAAATTAATTGGGTTTGGGGGGGCTTTATCAATGCTTCCAGTGATTTGTGAGTCTTCCATGTGGCCCTCAATAGACCCCAGACAAACCCCCACTCATCCATTAAATCTGGCCAACCATTGCCTTTAAATTTAATCTCTAATGATGCCCAGCACTTTGTTTACTCTAAACGCTTAATATTGTGGAATGCTCTTCTGATGAATATTAATGAAGGTGCATAATTGACTCCTATTTTGTTTTGAGGAAATGCAAGAGGAAGGGGGGGGTCTGGTTGTTAACCATACAAGGGCTCTGGTGTGTGTAGACCTTCAAAGGGAAAGATTAAAGCTTGTAGAGCCTGTTAATATGTTGAATGTAGTGGAATAATTGGCTGGTCCATCCATCCATCCATCCATCCATCTTCTCCCGCTAATGCAGAGTCAGGTTGAGGGGGCAGCAGCTCCAGCAAAGGGCCTCAAACTTCCCTTTCCAGAGCCACTTTAACAATCTCTGACTGGGGGATCCCGAGACGTTCCCAGGCCAGTGTAAAGATATAATCTCTCCACCTAGTCCTGGGGCTTCCCCGAGGCCTCCTCCCAGTCGAACATGCCTAAAACACCTCCCAAAGGAGGCACCCAAGGGGCATCCTTACCAGATGCCCGTACCTCCTCAGCTGGCTCCTTTCGACGCAAAGGAGCAGCGGCTCTACTCCAAGTTCCTCACGGGTAGCTGAGCTTCTCACCCTATCTTTAAAAGGTAGGGTGAGCAAAGGTTTGCAACGTTGCAAATGCAAACCTCTCTCAGATAGCATAGACCTATATTTCTATGTGCATTTTAAAGGTGTACTTCACATTCAAAACTTTTAGCGTACAATTTGGGACAAATTAGTGGCTCGTATTAACTTCTTAAAAGTAATATAAAATGCCAAATATATTACTTTCTAGAGAACGTAATAATGTAATATAATCACACTACTTCTTCTGAACAGTAACTAATAAGTAATATATTTATTTTTGAAGAGTAACTTCCCCAACACTGGCTCAGATCCGTTTGAAAGGCTCTGGCTAACAATGCTCAGTGTGCACACCACTTAAATCTGCATTATTACCACTTCATTCTATGCAAATAGCAGTGAGTACAAAGTCAATGACTGCTTGAATGAGAGAGGCTCAAGCTGCCCAGGGCTGAGAAGAAAACACATCCAGACTCCTTTCTTGTTTGCCAGCCATCTCCCTTACGACACCAAGAGCCTCACATATGAAACGATTGGGCATGAATTCCACTTTGTCAACAATAATACATGTAATCTGCCCCTAGGGACGGTGGGTACTACAACGCTGCATACGCTCATACCTCAGTTCTTAGGCTGGTTCCACCACACCAGGGATGTGTTGTCCTCGTGGTGGAAAGACACCCTGAGGCTCTGAGGAAGGACAGCTAGGGCTGAGACAGATCCTGCCTTTGTCCGACCACCGTGCGTCTACCTCCACCCACTCCAGAGCACGGCGGGACGTCCACCTCCATGCCCCAGAGCACGGAGGGGCGGAGGTGCGTCCACCTCCATGCCCCAGAGCACGGAGGGGCGGAGGTGCGTCCACCTCCATGCCCCAGAGCACGGAGAGGCGGAGGTGCGTCCACCTCCATGCCCCAGAGCACGGGTGCTAGCAAGGGATTCTCATGTGACTGTGGAGAAACTACAGGAGGAGGAATAGATGAGGGAGCTCTGTCGCCTGTCGCAGCACGTTTAGTGCCAGTAACCCTGTTATAATCTGGAAGAACATGAAAGAAATGCAGGCGTTTGGACAAGAGCAACACGCCATTTGATATGATTCTAAACCAGCATGGGTTCCATGAGCCAACAACTGTATGGGACTTACGTTGCACATGCAAAGCTACAAGTTGAAGAACATGTTTCACTGCTGCAAGAAAAGAAAATGTACTTTTTATACATTTTAATGCCAATGTACATATGATGCTCAAAAACAGTACCTGTTTTCTCTTAGCGACACAGCTGATACAATATAATTTGCCTTGTGCAATCTTTTCTGTTTTTCAACAGAGGAGACCGAATACCCATTTAAGCATGTGAAAGACATTTTTCTCACCAGAGACTATACTTGCTTTCTCTATATTTCTGCTGTTCGGTAATATAAATGTATATATTTAATTGATCTAATAATTGCCCCTTGTGTTGTGTTCCCTTTTGACCTATATTCCAGAGTTTCTTCCACATATTTTAAAAATATTTCTGTGAGAATAGTATTACATTATCTGCATAGCAGTCCTCCCGTCCCAGGTGGAAAACAGATCATCGCTGTCTAAGTACTAGGTCATCTCTACTTGAACATATGGCCTGTCTGTGAGTTTCCCAGCTAATAATCAGTGATTATCAGTGTGGAGTGGTGGTGCAATGGAAGCTCTTCACAGGTCATCACAGGCAAAAGGCTCCAACTGTCACATGATAAAAAGACAGCCCTTGATTCAGCTACAGTCTGATTTATCTTCCCAGAACCTCCCAACACCCCCGAAGCTTTTCTTTGCAGGTTTTATTTTGTTCTCATTGTTTATTTAGTGACGCATTGTTTGCACATTAGCATGTAATTGTGTACAGTGGCAGTTTGGGGGCCTTTAGTGGAACACAAGAAATGTACAGTACAGTACAACTACAGTATCACAGTCTGCTGGAAATAGGTTTTTACAGGGTTTATATCTAACAATACATTAGCAAATCCTCAGAACCTATTGGGTTCATCTCAAAGGAACATTGGCGGCCCCGTGTGGTCAAATGGTGAGATGCAGCCCATGTGTTATTTTAATGCTGTTGCTGATGTTCATCTGGCCTGAAACACCAATGCAACTCAGCAACTGAAGGTTTTACCCTAAAACAATAAGGCTGGACATTATACTGTTTTAAAGAAATGTTTGTTTTTCATTCAATATGACAGATGATAACTGGCGTCAGTCAAATATTCCATTAAAATAACTAATTGGTCCTGTTTTCAATGTTTGGCAAAGTAGCAATAGACCCACCTGTCAATCACACGTCAATAATAACCAGATTACCTGATTTTCCTTAGCAACACCTGATGACCCACAAACCAAGGTACTTGTTAGCATTTATTAGTCAGACTACTGTACCGGTACTAACAAATGAATCCAAACCTTGTATCAAGTAATGGTTGTTCACACTAGTCTTGCATAATGATACAGTAACATCCGCAGTGTATTCCTACATTAATTAGTACGGAACATGATAATTCAGTGGTACTCTCATAGGTCACACAGCAGAAGATTACTGTACCGTATATCGTCCAGGTAGATCACCATGGGGTAGGTTAACGTTTATCATCCATATTCACAGGGCACTATAACACAAAATAAATGCTTGTTATCCCTTATAAAAGTATCATTAGATGAGCTTTGGGAACATTCCAATGAGATATTCTGCCAGACTATAGTGTACAGTGCGGCAGGGCATTGTCCTCTTCAAACCCGGAAACACAGTTGGCTAAACTAAAGTTACGATGGATTAAAAACTTGTGGGAGGCGGCTTGACTGAGCGTGAACAACACAAGGCTTTAAGGTACAGTAAGATAGTGATAAATATGCATTCACCTTTAGTATCGTACTTGCTACGTACATAGCTGTTGCAGCTGTTTAATGCCTTCTGTAAGGGCCACAATACGCATTACAGCCCGTGTTGCATCTCATGTTGTGAATACGGTATATTCTTGACTAAAGAAATTGCTTCCTTGCTGTAGAATGCTGTTTGACAAGGTAGGCTAACTCAGCCAGACGCACACTGCAATATTATTAGGAATAGGAGAGACAATATCATAGAATGTCCTTCAAGCTACAAAGGTTTGTGGGACATTAGCAACAGTAACCAATGGGGGCGGGCCTTACAGCCTTAGTCGAAAGGTCTATTACCTCTTGACGGGCATTTGATCTTTCTCATTAGCCACACAGCTACAGGTACATGCTACATGCTATATGCTAGTGCCGAGAACCTAGCCTTCTCATTAGCTCACAGCTACAAATATGTAGCATGCTACATGCTATATGCTAGTGCAGCTACAGGTACATGCTACATGCTATATGCTAGTGCAGGTACATGCTACATGCTATATGCTAGTGCAGGTACATGCTACATGCTATTAGCTAGTGCTGAGAACCCAGGCTTCTCATTAGGAGTCAGCTGGCTGCTCTTAGTAAAGCACTGGGAACTGGAAGTGTGCCTATGTTACCACTTTGTGTGTGTGTGTCAGGATATTGTGTCATTTTAAAACAATAAAAGGGGGAATTTGTGATATGGACATAAGGGACAAATACATGCATATGCAATGGGTGAAGGCGGTGTGAATTAAACCCACCATCCACCCACCAACCCATGAAACTCTTGTTATGGCTCAGCTATTGGAAAATATACATATTAAAACTGTGTATCTGCCCTGGGGCTTCCCCAGGCCAGGCAACATTAAGCAGCTAAGCATCGGGAAATGGACACAGCCAAGGAGAGATCTACAGAGGTCTAGCGCTGCAGTGCCATCTAGTGGTGAATAAGCTCTCACCTTCAGTCACAAAGTGAGCAAAACCAAGATCGATGTCACCATATAGTGCTGCCTCCTGCACTAAAGCAATGCACTGTTTCAGGAGAAACAATAATTATGCTTGAAAATGGGATGGATTGATTCTATCAGCCCAATTCTAACAGCCAGTGCTGTTGAATCAGATATCTTCAAAACACTACTGCTTCTCTGGGTATGTCTTTATACTCATGTGCAATGCAGACAGCTCTATCTGGTATCCATGCCAACATCAGTAAATTAAAGATTTGTGACAACAGCACAGGCCAGCCAAACAAACCCAAAGGAGACTATCCTAGCACCTTCACTCACAGCATGCAGAGCACAATGCTTTAATGAAGGCAGCTTATGACAGTGATATTTATAGGCCTATCGCTCGCTTGTTGTGTTCCTTCAATCAAAGTGTTCCTGCTAGTTTCCCCTGGAGACTAGATGGTCTGCACACAATACTCTGCTTCTCCTTCTCGCAGAATGTGAATAGCGTTCTGCTCTTCTAATGTCAGTGTCTGTGGTCCGTGTCTGTGGTCCATGTCAGTATGTGGTCCATGTCAGTATGTGGTCCGTGTCTGTGGTCCATGTCAGTATGTGGTCCGTGTCAGTATGTTGTCCATGTCAGTGGCCCATGTCAGTCTGTGGTCCATGTCAGTCTGTGGTCCGTGTTTGTGGTCCATGTCAGTATGTGGTCCGTGTCTGTGGTCCGTGTCAGTATGTTGTCAATGTCAGTGGTCCATGTCAGTCTGTGGTCTGTGTCTGTGGTCCATGTCAGTCTGTGGTCCATGTCTGTGGTCCGTGTTTGTGGTCAGTGTCTGTGGTCCATGTCAGTCTGTGGTCCATGTCAGAGGTCCATGTCTGTGGGAATCTGATGTCTCTAGGTAGTAGTGCGATGTCTCTAACTAGTAGTGTGATGTCTCTAGCTAGTAGTGTGATGTCTCTAACAACTAGCTGGTAGAGTGATGTCTCTAACAACTAGCTGGCAGTGTGATGTCTCTAGCTAGTAGTGTGATGTCTCTAACAACTAGCTGGTAGAGTGATGTCTCTAACAACTAGGTAGTAGTGTGATGTCTCTAGCTAGTAGTGTGATGTCTCTAACAACTAGCTGGTAGAGTGATGTCTCTAACAACTAGC
>JAODLL010000530.1:0-13941 GCA_026546735.1 Forbesichthys agassizii | reverse complement strand
AAAAAAGAGAGAGAGAGAGAGAGAGAGGACAACCAATTGTTTTTGGTGCTTTAGGTGTGGTAAAAACTATAAAAAAAAATTTTAAGTAAAAAGGTTTAAGGACATTCTAAGACATTCTAATTCTGCCTTTTACTTTCTCGTCAGTTACAGAATATGGAAATAGCTGTTGGACAGTCATGGAAAGCATTAAAGACACCTTTTAAAATATATCCAAAAATCCATTACCCTCCTGCATCTTAACAGTATTACACTCTTAAAAGATGATAGTAGACGATAGAAATTACTCCAGTTTCCCAAATCACAGTTTCTCATGTGTCTGCTAAAAGGTGATGAGATAATAGCATTCTGCAATTAAATAATAATTTACAGGCAATGCTAATTATAATGTGTTCATATTGGCGGTGAATAAACTGTTGTATGGCTTCAAGTAAAGTATATAACTTTGAGGAGGGTTAAAAAAATTAAAAAATAAATATAAAATAAATCTGTACAGGGTGCTTAAAATCAAAACATCAAAAGCATAGCATGCATGTGAACGTTATCTAGAAAACTTCAAAGCACCAGCCTTCTGCAAGCCCACTTTTCAGCATTCTCAGTCTTGACAAAAATATGGAAAGCATGTTAAAATAGCAACCGGAAAGCGCTCAATATTTTATCTTTATGGCAAACTTCAATTATATGTAGGCCTGTCGCACAGTTGAATTTTAATTTTTGAGTTGTATGGACTTGGGGGCAAAACACAAATTGCCATATTGTACTTATAATCCATACATTTAGCCTCAGACCTGACAATGCGACAAGCGACAAGCCATATCCACATCCATAACCCTGACTCTAACTGCCATTAATTATATGTTAATTGTGCGATGCGTCTAAAGATTTAAGGGTCTATTTCCAGATTAAAATCACCCCTTACTATATAGTAGTTATACGGTAGCCACATTAAACATGTAAATCTCCACTGCACTGAATAACAGCTCTAGATCTTCTTGTATGCAGTTTTGAAACGTTTCGATATTTCATCATTGTGTAAAGCAAACGTTTGGACTCAGTCTGCATACCCTCCATGCAGGTCCCCTTCAAAATAAACAGGAGTGCAAGGATGCTGAGTACAGATGGTATAAACATAGACTGAAAGGCTGCAGTAGGAAAGACAGAGCACTACTTATCTTGCTCATGAAGCTTCACCACCTTAGAATACCCTCACAATAAAAGACAACGCTGAATGAAGAATGATTTAAAGAGTTTTCTATAGTTATGCAAGTCAGGAAGACAGATGGAAGCACATTAGTGCTATAAAGCAATTAGAATGAGGTGGGGGAGTAAAAATAAAATACAGTTCCTTCAAGGATAAACTGAAGTACAGTAGATGGCATTAAGCCAAGACAGACAAAGCCATCTATATACTGATTCTTTGGTTGAAACAGGGCCCTCCAAAATGAAAATACATACAATACAAATATAGGTATCCACAATATTTTAAGTATGCCTTTACCTATAATTTTAATGTTTCACACAATTAGAATATTTATAATATCCAAACATCATTGTAAACTAACAAAGTAGAATATAAATCATGTTCTGTTTGTTTGTTCTGTTAGGAAGACCTCATAAGTATGGTGGTGTTACAGTGTTACAGTGTATAAAGTGTTACTGAATTCATTTGCAAAACACTGGTCAACATTTCATAAACTCATTGTACAGAATGTCTTGCAATCACTCAGGAAAATAACTGTATACTACTTCAAATATTCTGGGCCCTATACCTTCACCCTGCGCAAAGTGGTGCCAAGCGTCAATTGTCTGTATTAGGTACAGACTGACACGATTTGTCATTTCCCCATCCAGCACCCACATTGTGTAAATATAAAGTGCCCATCTGAGCGCACCTACGTGTGTTGGTCTTAAAATGAGGTGTGATCAGGCACATTTTTGACTTGCTGCTATCTTGAAGCAGCGGAGAGCAATTGCGTTATATACCAACAAAAAACTGGTCTGAAGTCAACGGTGCAATATTTCACTGTTATTTTAAGGGCACTGTATTAAGACAGTAGCCTAATTATGCGCATACATTGGCAGGTGTGTTACACACACACAGGGTAGCAGTGAACACACACAAGCAAATGATTACAAATAAAAGGAGCTTTGGTGGAATACTGCTGTTGCCGTAGAGTCTGCTCACATGCTTCCACCTCGTGCACAAAAAGAGAAGCGTTCTCACTTAAATCTGCCATTATATAATAGCAACACCCCAATGTGCATGCACACCTAGCATTTAACATTGATTGGATTACATGTTACACCCAAAACAGACCAATTACGAGAGTAAGTGAAACCTTTCTGAACCATGCACCTCATGCCATAACTAGCAAAAGTGGATTTGGGCACCCCATAAATGTGCTTAGTTAAACTAGTGCCATCTTTGTTCTCTGCTGGATGTGTTTGAAACTTATGAATAATGGAATTATTCAAAGGATATACTGTAGTTTAATGTTAATTAGTCTGAGAATGCAAACAATGCCAGTATAGATAATCGAGAAATCCAACTATGGACACTCAAGAAAACAGAAGCGTGAAGCTAATTTATCTCCCCCCCCCAAATGTCTTTTTTGGGAATCACATTTGATTAACGTTTTATTAAATCTTGATCTAAGGACGAGAAGGACACTCCTGCTGCGATTATGGCAATCCGCCAGGTTTGTTGGGTTAGAAATGCAAGACCTCTGCAGTGTGTTCTACATAGGGTAGTATAAATACATAAATGATGCACAGCACATTGTTAAGTACACAGTGCATAGGAAGTTAAACGTGGTCAGAGACAACAGGTAGGCTCTACAAGAGAGTTGAATGAGAACGGGGCTAACTACCTGCTTTTCTTCAGATGCTTTTATCCCAATCATCTAACAGTGAATATAATCGCAACTAGTCAGTAGCAGACGGGTTTGATCTCTTGCTCAGGCCATCCTGCCCACTTCCCCCAATTGTATATAAGTATATTGGAATAATAAGGTATTTGCGCTGACTACTAGCAAACAGCAAATAAAAACAGGTTATGATTATGATCAAAAATTGTTCTATGGGTAAGTCTAATGGTTTTCACCCGGATTCAACTTGTGTTGAATAAACTCAGCTTAACTGACTATTGGTGTTGCAATTCTGTTTCAGAGTAAAATACATGGGTTCCTGACAGAAAAATGTAAGACAGTGGTTCTCTAATCCCCCTCAGCCACTGAAACATTAACAAGGTTCATGCGCATGAGCCAACTCTAACTACAGTACAAACCTCTCTTCTCTCACTTCTGAAAACATCACATTTACAACAGCCATAAGGCAAATTAGGTGCCATCATTTCTATTCCTCAAATTAGACACAACATGACGTTTTTCCAGCATAGACAAAAGTGCTACTTACAATCATAGTGATAAAACATTGATAGAAGGTTTTTAATTACGTTCGTAGTGAGTATTAAAAAAATGTGTGTGTGTGTTGATTCTGATGTTTAAAAAAAAAAAAAAAAAAAAAAAAAAATCAAATCTAGAGCAAAACCCCACATAATAAGAAATCCCTGAGCATCTCTGGAGATAACAAAACACTGCCAGTTCGGGGTAGAATTAATTAACCTGATCTGAAACATCAGGAAAACAAGCAGTTTGAAAGCAGACTAACCTAACGGCAATACTAAACTGTGTACTGTAGACAACAATTCTAAATAAACAGGCTAGCTTCCACTGGAAGAAGAAGAAAAGAAAATGGATAGATCATGTTGATTTCATCAATTCTCTCTGCCCCTCTAGCCTAATATTACATGGCTCTTTCTCCAGGCCCCCCTTTCAGCATCGCTGCTTCCCATCTTTTGCTCGGTGCCCGTCGCATACTAATGAGCAGGCTTTGTGCAGCCTGCCACAGAGTGCAGTCGCTGACACGAGCCATACATCACTGTGTGAGCCGCGAACTGGTCAGCGCCATCCGACTGCTGCGTTCGCACTGGAACGAGGACGGGGGAAGGGAAGGGGGGTGGGGGGCTTTTTGTGCGCGCTGTCCATCTTGGTCGCACCTGGGACGTTAGCCAGAGGGAACCCAGCCATCCCAGAAATTATACACTTCTGAGAGTGTCGTTGCATGACCACCGTATACTTATAATAAAGGTCTTACCCAGGGGGGCACACTAGCACTTTAGGACAAAAGATTACAGGAAGTCGGACAGATAAGCTGCTTAGCAGCAAAAGAGGCTTTTTGCACAAAGCCAACTAACTAAAGGTACACTCTCAATTGCGTTCCAGCAGTCCAGAAACTCTACACATTTCATGTCCAGCGTTCATGATGGAAACACAACCATGGCCATAGAGAGAGGGGGTAGAGTGAGCTTACTGTATGAGGAGGTGTAGAGAGTAGCCAATGAGAGGCACAGCTTTTAGAATGCTGGCTTTTAACAGGTTTTAACAATTGTACTCAATTGTACAACCAAATGGAATGTTTCCCAGAAAAAAAGAAAAAAACCTTGTACTCCTTTCAGCAGTTTGGATGTTTAATTGTATCCTTAAATATGTTTGTGATGTATTATGAACTTCTGGCTTTGGTACAAAATGCATTTAAATGTTTGGCGATCATCCAGGAAAAACAACATCCTAACAGGACAGGTAAGGAACATTGCTGCGGCCATATTTACCTTGTCTGCATCAACCTTGCCCTTGATGAACTCTGCCCTCCAGAACTGCAGGGCCTGGTCAAGAGTTAGGCCAATGCCTTTAAGGAAGAGGCCGTATTGCATGCGACCACCGTGGCGAAGGTGGTGGCTCTCCCTCAAGGACTGGTGTAGCTGCCTCATGCACAGAGGGAAGGATTTTCCTGAAAGCTGGAGAAAGATGCAGGTTGCTTTTATTACTGGATCCGTCTAGGACATGGGAATCGCACATGTTTTGAAAGAGCTGCTTGGTTAATCTGAAACTGCCGTTTTAGGTAATTCCCGTGACTCGCTAGTTTTGTGAGCGGTTGTTCTATTGTGGTTCCAGCTGACTGACTGGAGTCTAGTCACACCACAATGTCAGGTTCTGTAGAGTCTCACAGCAAACACACTGAAGATGTGGACAGTTCTGGTAGCGCAACAACATAAATGACTTATTATCATACATTGCTGTGTTTTTATTATACTATAAAATAATATATACTGTATACTGCATACTTTATCTTTAATAGTGTTCACAATTTGAGGGAAAATCCCTAGTTTGGATCTTATACTTCTGGTGTATGTGTGTTGAACTCTTACAGCAAACAGTACAGTACTAATATTGCATTTGCATGATGTAACTGATGACAGGGAATGTCTTAGTCGACAACTTGTTTTTTGTTTTTACCTTGAGATTTTATGATTTAAATGTCAGTAAATCTCACCGGATCAATTTGTTCCAATGAGATTTTTCCAACGCTCTTCTGAATGCTGTAGTCTTGTCCTATATAGGCATGACTAGACAGGGGGGGGAAACACATCAAAACAAAAAATGTTAGATGACGGAATAATTGCTACACTGCAAGATGTCTTTCTGACATTTTCTCAGCACATGAATGTCCATTTATAAAGATAATGAGGTGTTCGATAGGAGAACATGACAGTAGTGTTTTCATATAGTTCCAGAGCAGGGGTAAAGGTCAATGTATCGTTCTGCATCAAATCTATGGCGCTCAGGCGTTTTTGTAAAACATCAACACTGATTCAGTACACTTCCACAATAGTGAACAGCTCATTTGTTTTGTTAGTAACTTTAAACTGCAAAGCACCAAGCACCTCAAGGGGGACGTATAAATGGTCGAAACAGCAGCAGGCCTGTATGCCAGAGGCAGCTGCATTAAAGATGGCGACAAAAAAAAGTTATTGCCGAAGTATTATCTGGGTAGTTTACGCAATAATAAAGAAAAAAAAACTTCCAACAGTGATGACAGCAAGTGGGGGGATATAAATGTAAACATGTTTTGTATTGAGTCTAGTATGTTCACAGTGTCAGTCTCACAGCAAACACAAAGTACAGTGTTTCTGGTAATGCAACACCGGTGGTCTTACTATTGTACATTATTGTATTATACATTTCATCCAAAGCCAATTTACAATTAGTACATTTGTAAAATAACTTAATAATGCATACACCACCAGCAATCATGAGCAAACAACATTCTGTTAGAATATTGACAGCAGGATGTCATTAGGCCAACATATATTACCAATGTATCATCCAATCCTCAAAGAATTGTTAACATCTTAAATACCAGCAGTGTTCAAATTAAGAGAACTGTTAAGTTTTAATTATGTATGCAGATAGAAGATAATTAATTGTCATAGAGTACATCAGTTAGACCAAGTTTTATGAGGTGGAGAGTCACTTATCGAGATCTTACAATGTTATACTACTGGTAACATGCTCAGCATACAGCAAATACATGTGCAGTATCTGTGAGTACCATTCATATTTACCATGATGACCTAAAAAAAGACTTGGCATGGACTTGGGCATCATTGCTGGTTTGCTTTGAGTTAACCGGGGTGTTATCAAACCAACTATTGTGTAATAAAATGACCATGGATTAAATGGAAGTCAATGTTACTAGTAGTGACAATTACCTGAGGTGGGTAAGCAGAGGTTGGAGGCGTTCATCAGACTGCACCACTGGTAGAGAGCGAGCTGTTAACTTGGAGGGGGGATGGGGGAGGGGGGTGAATAACAATAGCCAGGCTTACAAATGTAGAGAAAAGTGACTTTCGATTTCATGTTCTCATAATAACACATTTTCAGCGATGTCCCCTTGCTGACCAAAGTAAGGTGAAGCCATTACGGTAATGCATAGCATTCACAATAGCACACTCAAAGGAAAAGGCTGCTTATGTATCATTATTCTATTCCAGCAGGTATTGCTTGAGATAATTGCCACAAAACAGGGAAATAATGATTTTGACAGACGTTTCTACCACTTTTAACAATTTGGAATAGAATGGGGGACATGGGTTCATCATATTCCAGTGCAAATGTGTGATGCCCAGAAGTCATTACTATAGCAAGATTATGTGATGCACACATTATATAGGGCACTGGACAAACGTGCTGGCCAATTTTTGCAGTGGGAAAGTATGATCTAGACAGCTACATTGGATCAGTGTGTTTTTTATAAACACATTTTTCGATCTTCTAGACAAAATTGTTTATGCTTATACTTTTAAAATGGTGATTAGCTAAAAACAACAGTACCTTTATTAGCATAAGAGCAAAATGTCACTGCATACAGAATAATGATGACTAGGGAAAACTGCAGAAGTGCAGAACTGGCACTAAAGCTTTTCAGACTGTGTAGGCAGGAGTCAACATTGATGGTGGTTACATTAAATTGTGACCATCTTAGGTACAAAATGGGCAATGCATTTTTTAGGGGAAATTATATACATGATCTAAAACAAAACTATACATTAACAGGTAACATTATTTTATAATAAAATGTTTTTGACAGCAACATTGTTAATGATAATAAGCAATATTTGCTTAAACATTAAAAACCTACACCAAACAAATCCTCATCTCAATTAGAGCATTTTCATTGTGATTAATTCACCTCTGGATAACGTTTCAATAACGTTAGCTTCGATAACGCTGTAATTGCAATGTTACAAAGTTTCTCGGATTTATTAATTAGAAAGTATTCAATAGTCCCAGCTTTAATTAAAATACAGACCAATGTCTGTTGACTTCACTAGTTATTCAGCAGAGCAGATTGAAGCTATGTAACAGAAAATAAGTATGTAATGATTACAGAAGTAATTTCACTGTGCTTGCCTGTTATTAGGATAATACAATGTAAAGAGATCAATTGTCTTGCCATTGATATTAATTTGCCTCATTAAGCTCGTATTTAACATTTGTTGGCATACTTTATAAACGCTTAAAAAAAGATGACATATTTGAGACCATATGAAAACATCAGCACTACTGTATTTTCAAAACCATGTGCTCTCATGAGATGGAACGTACAGGGAAAGAATACAGTGTTTTTAAGCATATACCGGTACTGCATGACAATAACTTAATGTTAAATTAGGACATGGGGCATTCAACTCCAAAGCTGTCAAAGGGTTGTCTAGACGTG
This sequence comes from Forbesichthys agassizii, assembly GCA_026546735.1. NCBI lineage: Eukaryota > Metazoa > Chordata > Actinopteri > Percopsiformes > Amblyopsidae > Forbesichthys > Forbesichthys agassizii. The sequence goes on along the minus strand of JAODLL010000530.1, from coordinate 5,823 downwards.
GCCACTTACTGCGAGAGCTTTAGAAAGCCTTGTGCGGAAATCATTGAGGACAATGGTGACAATTTCCTGTTGAGGGATGTAGACATAGCCTGCTTTGAGGTACACCTTTCTTGTTCGTACCAGTTCCAAGGCATCTTGAAATGGTACCTGTATTATAGATCAGGCACAATGTAGTAATAAGAATACCAATGTTATAATACAATAAATAAGACAAGGGTAGCGGGCTTACAAAAGAGGAATAACAGCAATTCAGAACTAAAGAACAAGTATCAACTCTTAATGTAGTGAGAGACAATTAACTTACTTTGTAGAAATCATGGTCCTCAACAGTGATTCCACTAACATTGTAGGTGGAGTTGACAAGTTTATCTAATAAAATCAATTTCTCTTCGACACTTATCTGAAAGATGAATGACACAAATAAAGAGTGAAAGGTTGCAAACAAAAGCGGAGTTAAAAGCTAATAAAAGTTTGAATTAACATTGTTTTTTTTTTTACCATGTTGTTACCATCTAGCTTGTCTGACAGATTTTGACCAACAAGCTAGGAGGTCAACAACAACAACTACTACTGTATGGTAACAACACATACAGGATGCCTAGTTGTTGTCACTATTCGTAATACAGGTATGCAGTGTGTGGCGGAAAGCCATGTGAACACAGGGATGATGAGCACACTTTAACTCTACAGGATTCTGATGATCTCTATTCTTTTTAAACAGCTTCAGTAACAATATTTTATGTATAGGTATAGTGTTTATCACCATCCCATGTCAAATACAGCAACATGAGGTACTGTGATTCTACTGTGATACAACAGCGCCACCTGGGGAAATATGCATGCATGAATGGGATACCTATACAGCGGGGCGGTTCTCCAAGACTGGAGTTGAATAGCCCTGCTCTACAGGTTTACTTGTTAACACAATGACCACACAATAAAGACTCACTGTATCATATTGCAGATTATTTCGGTGGAGAAATTCTGTTTTGAATTTTGGATGAAGGTCATTGAAGCGATAGCGGAAGAGGTCCACTTCCTGCTGTATAAACCAACGCCTAAGATCTTCCCTGAATGTGTACAATAAAAACAAATGAATGAACATTACATTTCTTTGTTTTGCAAAACTTCCATTATTATTGTTTTTAGATTTTTAATTAACTCAGATTTGAGATGCATTCTGCTAGTATTAGATCCACTTACGTTTGGCAGTAAGCAAGTCTAAGAATGAAGTGGGATATGTGATCCTTTCTTCTTTTCTCATATTCACTCGGTCCACCCAGAGGTTTCCTGTCATCCTTGTCGTGGGTATTGAGAATGTGTCAAATTTAGATATGTGTAAAGCCCTAGATTTTCTAGTAGCAGTATCTGATGTAATAATAGTTTAAAAACATACATTACAATAAGGCAATTTACAAGTTGCTTTTATTGTGAAACTTTACACAATTCTATTGACCAACTATTTTGGCCAATTTTATTAGGGATAGAAAATTAGATTGATTAGATTTAAGAAAACCATTTGATACTCACTGCCTCCAGTACAGTTTTGTAGGGAAAGTTTAGATTTGACAATTCCGAGTGCAGTTTCTTACTGTACTGTTCAGATGTTTTCAAATAACTCACTCCCAGATTCTCAACTGTCTTCAACACTGCAATGACAATAATGCATTAATTGACTAAACTAAGACAAAACTGCATAACTACTTACTTTCTATATTGATAAATGTTTAATATGAAAGAATAAAGTTGGCATAATTTCATTATTGTGAGCATAGCTTACAAGAAAAAGGTCAACACATAAGTTATAACCATGTGACCATAAAACTAGTGCCATATAACTCTTATCTATAAAATTACATTAACAGTGGTTACATGTACAGAAAACACTGTTACTACACAAATAATGATTTCTAGTAATAGAAAATGTGTTGTATGCTTGTTTAGTATGTTATAAATATAGAAAATATAGCATTATCGTACATGCTATTGCTCAAATTGCAATATATTTTGAATGCCAGAAAACTTAACATTGGCCTTACATTTCAATCTTTCTACTGCAAAGGTCTCAAACTCAGCAAGTGAGATGTTTTCAAGTGGAGGCTGTCCATAAAACTGCAGACAATGTCCATAAACCTCTGTCTGAAGGTTGTCAATCAATTTCCTCCTTCTGCCAGTAAACTGCATAGTGACTGATGGTGAGACAAATTATGGTTAGGCTACACGGTTATCAGTGATGATAACATGGTGGAAGGGTTTAAGTTTAACATTGTGGGGTATCTAATGAATAGTACATGGAATATGACGTATAGTAACCATTACCGTACAGGATGTGTTTTAGTTAGACTAGAATCGATACCTAGATGTTCACATTTAACTTCAATAGCTCTGCTAGCATTCATTTATAATTGCAAGTCTGCATTTACGGTACGGTACCAGTATTCCAGTCGCAAAACATAAAATGTCATGTCTCTGCTCACAAACCCAGCTAAGAGAGGCATACTATTTTTGCTAATGGAGATCGACTATTGCTGAGTAGCAATTTGAGAAAATATAAAAAACACCATTAGCCCAATGGCTTTTGACTGTTGTGTGATTTCACCGAAAAAAAATATCTAGTACCGTATTCATGTATGATATATTACCGATTTAATAACAAAGTCTGTGTATTACCCTGTTGAATACAGCCAAGTGTTCGTGTTGCGTGTTCTTCAACAATCGCGGGTAAATTGATGACGACACATCCGTATGTTTGGTCACATCCTGTGTACAGCGCATGCGTGGGATCCTAGTTATATGATTGACCATGCGTAGGAACAATAAAATGTGTTTAACTGTAATATAACCATGGATGTATATGAATGAATTATATAAATAACTTTATGATACCCAACTCAATCAAGAAGCAACAGAATAAAGACAGACGTACTGGCTGGGAACAAAACTCTAGATAGCAGGATAAAGTAATATCAAAAGAAGACTACAAAAACAACCAGAACAAACAAACAAACAAACAAACAAACAAACAAACAAAGTATCCGGGGTCGTTTTAAATCAACATAAATCGCTCCTATAAAAACTTTTTTTTAAAAGTATATTGTCTTAAACTAAAACTTAAATTTAATTTGATTCTTCAAACTATTTTAGGTTTGCCTTAATATGTTGACAAAGTAAAATATTAAATAGAATATACACTGAACATATCAAGGTTTTAAAAGTAATGCATGCAACGGAATCCATTGCTCATTGTATAAAAACCAAAAACCAGTTTCACAGCAAGCTGTCACGCAACAGAAGAAAGAATCTGAAATGCTTCATGTTGAGCTGTGTATGAACTACGATACTTTACGACATTGCTCATACTAATTAAGATTTTACAAAATAGGGCTATATTGCAGATACATTATTACATTTAACAACATAAAAATATGTAAAATATAAATTAACTAAAAAACGTTTTCTAGTAATGTAACATGACATCCACTGTGAATTTCACTTACAATATTAAAATATTAAAAAACAATTTATATATAGGCATATACAAACATGTAGCGTCAGGTGTTTTTCACAGCAGAGTGACAAACAACTTATTTACACACTAAATCGCGCACGCTTCTTGCCCACTTAGTAAAAAAAATATGAAATTTAGTGTTCTGGTGACATTTTAATTCGATCACAATTTAATAAAAGTCCTTATGTGTCTGTTTCGATGCCCTAGGGTGGGTCCCGCAGAAGCTCATTCTGTCTGGTTTCAGGACCCACCCGACTCTGAAAATTAAAGTGCAAAACACTTTACGGTAGTAGTGTGTAGGCGTAGCATCGATTTCGACTACGGTAAACATAGCAGTTAACCTAACATTTAGTACAGAAAACTATAAGAATATTACCGAGATATTATGATCGTTATTTAATTTTTTATAATACATCAGCAAGGCCGTTAAAGTATCAATGCTGATTTAGTCAAGAGCCAAAAACCTACACAAATATACCGGTAAGACAAAACTTTGCAGTTTTACAAAAGGGCTCTGTGAGAAATCGTGTCTCACAGTGATTCTCTTCCTCTTATTTCAGCCTCCATAGCAACTAGGCTGCGCCAAATAGTTCTATCTCCAGGCTGACGGCTTCAGTGAATGACTACAGGTAGATTGCAGACATACCGTACTTAAGAGTAATGCCTACTGTATGTCATTAGATTATTATTTCAATGTGAATCAAATCAGGCCGTAAACCGTGCCGTGCTGTGCTTGTTTTGTTTATTTACGATAGATTGTGGAACGAAAGGCTATATAATTTGTTGTGAAAGCTAGGCTAGCCCTACTGTAGCTAGGTACCGTTAGCTCTCATTCGCACTTACTGTACGTTACCGTACCGTAGACTGGTCGTGCCAAGAAATCCGATATGTGATTGTTAGTCACCGAGTTAGCTGATAAAGTTAGCTAACGCCTGACGACTGTAACCACACAGGTAAAACATACAGTACATATATTAAGTCAATGTTGCCTATTTGTTGTTTGTTTATTCAACGATGCTACAGGCTATGACTGGTACCGTACCGTACTAGCTACATTACAGAATAATGTTTTCGTACATCAAACTGCTAGTAAAACTCACCGCCTGTCCCAACGAGAACTGTGGGTTTTGCAGTACGTGGAACTCCCAAGTACGGTACCGTACTGTAAAACCCACAGTTATCGTCAAACAAAAGTCACGTAACATGGGCCCGCCGTCTGCTACACAACAAGTAATATTGAGCTTCATAAACGATATTAGTCTCTTAGGTCTGGCTTGAAAGGATGCGTATTTGACAGGAGTGCTGCATTATTAGATAACTGGTCTGGCCCATATGTGGCAATTCTTTTTTGTCAGTCGGGAATGGATAGTGATAGTCCATCGTGATTCACCGTTTAAAAATGAATGTGTAGTTTTTGTGGTTCCCATGTATTTCTAATTAAATGTGTTATGGTATCCTTGATTTATATGTTTCATAATGCATATACGTACCGGTAGTGCAAGTTTTTGGATACATTGAATGGATACAACAGCCTGCCACCTCATGTCATCTAGCCCTGATCCAAATCTCTGGACATTGTATTTACAAATTATAAGATGGTGCACTGCCAACATTACTATAAAATTGATTTTAAATGTTTTGGATGAACATAAACCCCATAGACAAGAAATTAACATCTACTAGGCTAACATGTGTTTGGAATCCTCTGTGTTGTGGACTTTATTATTTCATTATATTGTTGTATGGTCAAATTATGGCAGACCTGAGGCTACTGTTTGACTGTCCACATCAGTTGACCCAGTTGCTATGTGTTCAGCAATTAGTAATGGGAAATTAAACAAAGTGGAGTGAACTTAATCTGTCTTGCAAAAACAAACACACACAAAAAAAAAACTTAATTTTATTAATTTATATGAATACGTTAATTACCTCATAGACAATTTTGGCATACTGTACTAACAGTTGCGTTACACAACACATAACATATGTCAACTTGTTATAACCATAGTGAAGACTGACTTGTTCTAACATTAGTCTGTATTAGTGTTATTGTGTTTCTCTAACATAAGGCTTGGTTTAGACTTTTTTGAAAGTATTTTAACATACACATTTTCAATGTTAACCTTCCATCCATCTTCTCCCGCTTATCCGGAGTCGGGTCGCGGGGGCAGCCGCTTCAGCAAGGGACCCCAAACTTCCCTTTCCCGAGCAACATCAGCAAGCTCTGACTGGGGGATTCCGAGACGTTCCCAGGCCAGTTTGGAGATATAATCTCTCCACCTGGTCCTGGGTCTTTCCCGAGGCCTCCTCCCAGC
>JAODLL010000529.1:0-13942 GCA_026546735.1 Forbesichthys agassizii | reverse complement strand
GTATATACACATATACACACACATTGTATATACACACATATACACACACATTGTATATATATACACACACATTGTATATATATACACACATATTGTATATATATATATATATATATATATATATAAATATATATATATATATATATATACACACACACACACACACACACAATCTAAACGGACAACTTGGTTAATTGTGAGGCTAAACTGTGTTCTGTAACAAAAGGTTTTCACTGACCATGTGCGGGTAAGATGAAATGTGATGACATGCTTTCTTTGAGAGGGTTCACAGTGTCTTAGCATGCGAAGAGATCATGTTCTACTCGAATTCTCTGTGAAAGTAAACTACCTACTTCAAGCCAGCGTCCAACTTAGTGAAACATTTGACTGGGATGTACACATGTAATAAATAAGGCTTATATATTCTCTTCTCATGTAGAATAATTAAGGGTTGTTTGTCATTCTTGTAAATAGAAGCAAAGCGACTTAATTTAGACCAAACCTTTGTGGTTTCGTATTTTTTATATATAGTTTAACATAAGCCTTATTGTGCAAAAACATCCAGGAAGGAAAAAGAACCAAAGTTTACTACACAACACGTTGACATGTGGATCTGCAATACATTTAATGGGCATGGTTAAATTAGTTAAAATATTGTCACCCCTGTCATGAGAGATTGTATAACATGTTTTGAATGACAGGTGAAGTTGGTCAACAAGACCAATGACAGCTGACGGTCTTAACAGGAAGGGTGCAAAACAGCAAAAGTCTGTCAGACCGGCCGACTTCACAAGTTCCCCCTGGCAACCGGCCACCCCAACCCCCCATCCCCAGCTTCTCTGTGTCCAGTCTGTGGTCATTCTTAACGAGGTGGGAGCGTTCTTTTAATTATTCTTTTTTAACCTTTTCATCACGGTATGGAGCAGTACCCTCCACACCGCCCACCTCCTTGTTGCTGGTCCTGGTGCCCCAGACGGACCCCCGGACCCTGGACGTCACTCTCCCACAGCCCCGGGGTCTGGAGGATTTTCTCAACGAGCTCCTCGAAGGCGCACTGGACACCGTCCTTGGTTTTAGCACTGGCCTCTGCAGGAACCAAACCGGACTGGGTCATGAACTAAGTTGAGTTGGCTACAGGACAAATAAAAGGGCAGCAACGCTCTCTGTAATCGCACGCTCGCTCAACGCTGAAGCCACAAGAACTTCAGTGTGAAACCAAGTGTCCATTTGCTGTTGTAAGTTTATACTATATACACATACATAAACAGAGAGAGCGAGTGTGTGTGTGTGTGGTTGGAACGGGAACGAGAAATATTATTGGTGTTTTGGGCCCCCCCCCCCCCCCTGGAGATGTTTTTACGAGCAGTGTTGACAAACATGACATAAAGGCACGAGATGACTTCATCTGAGATGCAGATGAGACATCCTGTGGAAACAAGACGTCGGGATTAAAGCCATGATATCGTCTTGTCCAGCCACTTTTCAAAACCCCTTAATTAAATCATTCTAAAATGGAAATTCTACCGAAACGCTAACTTCGTTTCCCAGGGCCCTGCAGATCGAAGCTGGGAATCAGGAACACGTGTGGACATGGATTTGATAAATTAAAGGCCGCTAGATTTTAATCATAATGCAGTTTGTCTGGAGTGGCTGTGCCTTGTGACATGGCGCTGACAGTAGCGATTCAAAAAATGCCAAGGAAGTTTAAAAGCAACAGCGGCACACTAAATGCATCTCTCGCAAACGAACATCTTGGCTTGTTCTTACAGCTCCCTGACATTATGCATTCTAAGTGCAGTGCCATGTGCGGGCATACATGCAGTATATGTTTAGTGAGATGGTTCCATAAAGCATGTTATTTCACTGACCACAGTGTATATTTCCGAGAGAACACGTACCAATAAAAAGCATAGAGTGTTTTCTTGCGAATCGGAGGCCTTCATTTCGGTCCACTTCACGGTTGTCCTGAAAACCAAACAGACTGTTACATTCCCACAGCTGCACACACGGATATACATGCAGACTTCCGTGATGGTGGCTGTGTTGACAACTACTGCACAGACATGAAATAAATATTTATGAGCATTGCTGTTGCTGTAATGCATTGTGAATAAATATCATAATTTTAATTAGGCCTTTTGACAAATGTAAGAGGGGTTTCTGTAGCCAGTATTTTACTTGTTAAAGTATTTCACACTGACAAAAGCTATTAAGACCCACCTTATCGATCTTGTTCCCGACCAGCATTTTGACAATGTCATTACGTGTGGTATAAGTCTCCAGTTCATTAAGCCAGTTCTCAAGCCTTGTGAAAGTATCCCGTTTCGTGACATCATAAACTAAAATACAAAAATTATAATATTAATTGAGGAAGATTTTTCAAATTTACATCTGCAAACTGATTCAGGAATTGCCAAGGAATATGATGCCAATAATTTGGTAATAATTGTATTACATAAAATAGGGTTTGCTTCTAGCTGAAGCCATTACAGTGATAACTTTAATGTTTTCTCAAAGCTAATTGTAAAATGACACATTGTCTCAAACTGTAAATCTAAGCAGGACAATTGTCTGTGTAATCTGTGACGTCACAAAGTGCAGAAGCAATTACATGATAGGACCACCCACTCTCAACCTGAGATCACATGAACCGCCCATCGTTAATTTACATCCCCTTTAACATAACCTAATGTATGCCTAGCCCACACACTGGTGCAGGTCGGTTATGCTATAATGTAACCTTGACCTGCCATGGCCAGCCAATAGAAATGATCATTGGCTGAAATCAGATGTGGCACCTGTTTAAAGCTATTCACTAGTCACGATGGGCAACAGTCGAGCAACTTACCAAGGATGACACCCTGTGCACCGCGGTAGTAGCTAGGCGTCAGGGTGCGGAATCTCTCCTGGCCAGCGGTGTCCTGCCAGGGTCACATGAGGGACAGAGGCTCAGTACCTTACATGGTAGGGAACTTTGCATGATCTCTAATCCACCACTAGATGGAGCTCGAGAGCACCAGCATCTCAGAACAAAACAAAAGCTTCATGGGCTGCATGCAGCGTGCACACAAACCCACATGCACGCACGCACACAGCTATGAAAACAAAGGGGAGATGAGCACTCAGAGGGACTGTGATTCTCAGCTCAGGACACATTACACCACTATATCATATACACATATATAATAAATGTTTGCTGCTGTATTCATGTTTAAATAAAGTATACAGTACATCACCTTTAAATGGTGTTGATTGGCCATTTTATAGAGAACAGAGGTGCAACCTTTGCTAAAAGTAATAGTAACCAATTCTGTTCACTTATGTTATGCACCATATGGAAGCAACCTGCCTGAAATGGGAAGTTTAAAAATGTGCGTTGTGTAATAATACAAAGTCATAAACACTGTCCATCTACTGCCTGTAAACTGTGTGAAACTTGAAAACGTATCATTTTCTCCTTTGTTTGAGTTTAAGATGTGCAATGTCGCCACCTCATGGAGAGGTGCAGTACTTTGACGTGTTTTTCTTGTTTCATGTTTACATATGGTATGTAGATTGGTGTATAGCCTCATAACCAGACATACCCATATGGCAAGTTTGGCTTTGTTCCCATCTATTGCAATTGTCTTTACTTTGAAGTCTACACCTGTGATGGGGGTGAGAGAGAGAGAGAGAGAGAGGTTGAGAGAGAGCATTCAAGCAAGAGAGAGGCAGATAAAGAGTTAGACAAAGGTTTGTGTGTGTTGTTTGTGTGTGTGTGTGTGTGTGTTTCTAACCTATTGTTGCGGTCTGCTCGGGGTCAAACGTATCTTCTGTGAATCTTAGGAGAAGACTGTTGAAAAAAGCTTGTCATTGTCACGAGGAATGCTTTAAATACTCAAATAGCTTCAATGTTCCAGTTTACAAATTCACGCCTCACTACCGCATCTGACTAATAATGACTCACTAAAATAACTTTAACCAGCTATAACACTAAAGTAAAAAAAATAAAATAAACCTACCTAAGTTCGTTCACTATGTATAAGGTCACTTACTTTATAGTGTCGATAACCACTAACAAAGCGTACAGGTAACCTTATGGAAACTTTATGGAAACGATATACTAGCAGCACTCGCCTGCTGGTCAAATAACATAAACATGTACAGGCTATCCTATTAGCAATTAGCAACCGGTACCAACCTGGACTTCCCGACTCCACTTTCACCGATTATCAACAATTTGAGTGTGGTGAGAACGTCTTCGTCCATATTGTTGGCGGTGCTAAGTTTGTCTGTTAATGGCGACTATTTCTCGGCGATTAGACGTGTTATTTAGGTAGCACGCAGCTAACATTGGCGTAGACGGTCTTCTGCGCTGCTGCTGGGCATTGCAACATCCGGACCATATGCTGACGGCGACGTCATCCCAAGTCCTAGATAATAAGAGAACGTTTCGCCTTTAGTTTTATGGTTACGTTTACAGGTATTAGTATTAGTAGTATTAGTATAGTATAGTATTAGTTGTATTAAAAAAATAATTAAGAAACATACACAACCAAAGAAGACCATCTCTGAATAATGTGAATCCGCTTTAGTTTTATAAAGTTTTTTTCAAGTGGTCTCGCACCCGTTATGTATTTTTGTATTGAACCTCTATGATCAACAAAGCTTATCTTTTCTCTGATTAAATAGCCGTGTCTAAATCATTATTTTGAATACAGCATGTGTCAATTGTCTAAACATAGTAAGGGATGGCAACGCCTGTATGAGTAAAATCAAATAGAAACACGTAAATTATTGTATATGTATATGTAGTAGTTGTATTTTATTCATTAACTTCTCTGTCAATCCTACTTTGAAAATACTGATTTTAGATTCATGTCAATGCAAAAATAAGGCTGAAAAATATACACAATAATCTCCTAACCTCTCAGATGTCTCAACACAGAAGCACATTTATGCAATAAACCTTTCTCTGTAGGCTATTTGTTGCTTTAGACCCAGGACACCCCCCGGGACACTATGAAAGGGAATCACTTTACAGGACACAAATGACAATGGTAAGCAAGAGAACCAGTGGACCATTTTACACTGAGCACGTTTGAATAGGGCCTTTGACAGACCAGTCTTCAGGCTATCATCTACTTGTGACACCTGCCTAATTAACCTGACATTATGCAAATTCCTCCTAATGAAGGGGTGGCTTACAACATGTACAAAAGACGCACTGCGATGGTCTCGGCCTTATAGCTCAACTGTGAGATGTACATTAAGGTTCAGTCATGATGATACACCACAGGGACTGCATAGATAGGCCTCTGCGTCGCTGCTTTCATGTTTTAGGGTATTTTATTGGATCTCATCCATGGTGGTTCATCATGGTCCCTCTTCTCCTCTCTGCAGGACTGGGCAGTGGATTTTACCTTCTGAGGGACCAGATGTCCAATGATATTGAAGAACAGTTCACCCCCACTGATGGCCAAGCCAAGATGGAGAGGAGATATATCAAAGGCACATTCCCAGGAAACAACTCAACGTTCTCGAGGTTGCGACTGAGTACAGCTGGGACATACGCAGCTTGGATAGCCTCAAATGGAAGGAATATTCTTACAGTGGAGTCACTTCAGGAGATCCTGGACTTGGACCTTCAATTTAGAAGCATGCAACTGCAGTTTGGAAATGAAACATTTGGTTATGGAGATGTTTGTGCAACAGAGAGAGGCATGTGTTTCTCCAATGATGTACTAGAAATAATTGACTACAACGCCAGCAACATGGAGCTTGTCAATTTGTCATTTCCATGGCATCACACTGATTTTGCAAATATTCCATTGTATGTCAGCTTGGGGGGTGTAACACTAACCGAGGACAACTCTACTATTCAAAGTGCTGAAGCCATTGAACTCCGTTACTATTTGCGAGAGAACAACCAAGCAAAAACAGATATTTGGTTGGAAGGTTTTATAAATCTTGTATCAAATGCATCAACAAGACTTACTGAGGTGAGTATCTCTCAAATAAGCGTGTATTCTGTATATTATTACACTTGCATGACCTATTGACCTACCACTTGCATGACATATATCTTTCTAGGTGTCGTATTCCACGTCCGTGTCCATGCAGTGGGAATTTGAGAAATCTCCAGCATCAATCATCCATCTTTTCTCCATCACGTATGCCGTTGCAATCACATTTTCTATTATGTCATGTTCAAGGTTGGTAAAATATGTGTATAATAAAAAATAAGTGCTTAGTACTTATGATAATAGTGTATGTTTTAACTGAACTGATTCAGTATAAGGTATGAGTCAGAGGAATTTCAAATAATAAAGGAGCCTAATCCCATTTTCTACGTTCTTTAGGCTGGATAATGTTCGGAGTAAGGTTTGGGTGGCGTTGGTTGGGGTACTTTCCACTGGTCTTGCAGTGCTTACCAGTTTGGGTATGTTGCTGTTGCTGGGCCAGCCTTTTGTCATGACCGTCGGCTCCTGTCCGTTTATGATACTTGGTAAGTTTGGTTCAACTTCTACACTCATGCAACCAAACACAAACAAATAATCGAGTGTTTTTTGGGGAACGTTCTCTTTCTTCATTCCTCCTCCATTATCCTGAATTTATAAACATTAGAAAGTGAGGTTAGGGATGATAATCAAGTACACTGTTGGTCAATTTCAGCAGTCATCTCCTCACAGTCCGCTAGCTGGCTATTCTGAGTATGAGGGGGGAGGGGGGGGGGGGGGGGGTGTGGGCCTTTGAGGAAGCACCCAATTACAATTAATGGAGATGTTTTTTTATTTTTATAAATTCAAACATCTTTCTCCAGCATCGCTTGCTACACCTTTAGAGAATTAACAATACATAATAATCGCCCTTAGTGATGGACTACTCAGCAATATTTGGCATCTTGTTTTATAACTTATTTTAATTAACATATACATATATGGTGCCAGATATACTGTAGGAGCTCTGTGGTTAGCGGATGTCGCTGCTGGTAATAGGCCTCCGAGCAATGGCCTCGTTTGCCCTGGGGATAACCCAGGCCTGCTAGCGGAGGCGGAGATTAACTCCAGACCAGAGCCATGGAAAGACAGAATTACACCAACAGAAGTTTGAAAACGGTCACATTCGGTTCATGGAGAGGCAAAACCTATGGCAGTTCCAGGAAGTGCTTGGTGGGCAATTTGAGTCGTTAGTCAATAAATGCACAGATGTTCATTTACAATATAATTCATAGGGTACTTTTAGTATTTGCGGTTAACTTCCGGGAACTGTTTTGAGGCTCCACGATCCGCCATTGCTGTGGATACGGTCCATTTGAATGAACAGAGATGACTCGACTCTTTCTACAAGGCTCTGCTCCAGACTGTTGTGGGGGACAAAGCAGTGTAGTGAAGTCATTTAGTCATTAGTCACTCTAGATTGTAATACGTTCAATGTGCTCCGAGTGTCCAGGAAATAAACAGCATCAGGTTTACGTCACCCTCTTGCCGATTTTCCCCATGTGCCCTCTCAAAAATAATATTTGTTTTAACGTATTCCCTTTTTCACTCTGAAGGAATCGGACTCGACGACATGTTCATCATGATATCCTGCTGGCAGAGGACCTGCGTTCTGGACAGTGTTCCCCAACGCCTGGCGGCCACCTACAGCGACGCGGCCGTCTCTATTACCATCACTACCCTGACCGATGCCCTGGCTCTCCTCTTGGGCCTTGGTTCCTCCTATGGTTGCGTGCGCTCCTTCTGCCTCTACGCTGGGACCGCCGTCGTCGTCTGCTATTTGTACAACGTCACGCTCCTCGGTGCCTTTGTGGCTCTTAACGGGCGAAGGGAGGAGGAGAACAGGCACTGGTTAACCCACGCCAAGGTCCCGGAAGACATCCCGCCCGGGAAATCCAAAGGTTTCGCCATCTTCTGTATCGGGGGGAGCTACGATAGGGTCACAAACATGGAGGAGGTTCCACCCGTGAGCCAATTCTTCAAGAAGATCTACGGCCCTTTCATCACCCTAAAATGGAGTAAAGTGGGCATATTTGTGGTTTATGCTGGATATCTGGGTGCTAGCATGTATGGGTTGTCCACCATTAAGGAGGGGCTTGATATTAGGAACCTAGCATTAGATGACTCCTACATCATTAGATACTATGATGCCCAAAGACAGCATTTCTCAGAATACAGTTACAATGTGATGGTGGCAGTAATGCAGCCCTTTTCCTACTGGCGTGAGTTTGAGGAAAATAATCTCACTTCTTGCATAGCAAGTTTTGAAAGCTTGAATTATGTCAATGGGACATCTGCTTGGTTTCTCGCATTTCAGCAATACGCAAATGCAGCCAATATCAACATAAGTTCTGAACAAGCCTTCCAAAGTCATCTGCCCCAGTTCCTAGAACTTAATCCAGTATTCAAACAAGATTTCAACCTCAGTGCGGACAACAATATCCAGTCGTCTCGCTTTTTTATTCAGACACTCAACAGAACCACGATGAAGGAAATTATGCTTGGCCTCAGAAATACGGCAGAACATTGTCCAGTTGCGCTTCTGGTTTATCACCCTTCGTTCATTTTTTTGGATCAGTATCTTACCATAGTCTACACCACCATTCAAACAGTCAGTGTGGCCGTGATAGCGATGCTAGCAGTGTCCCTCATCTTGATACCGAATCCACTGTGCTCCCTGTGGGTCGCCTTTGCCATTTGTTCGGTTGTTATTGGCGTGGCGGGTTTCATGGCACTCTGGGACGTGAGTCTGGACTCCATCTCCATGATCAACCTGGTCATGTGTATTGGTTTCTCGGTAGATTTCTCTGCTCACGTCTCTTACGCTTTCGTCTCCAGCTGCAAGGACGATGTGAACGGGAAAGCTATAGACGCCGTGGCCCACTTGAGCTATCCCATACTGCAAGGGGCAATGTCCACAGTCTTAGGAGTAGCGGTGCTTTCCTTGTCTGCGAGTTACATATTTAGGACATTCTTCAAGATCATTTTTCTGGTGATTGTCTTTGGGCTGGTCCACGGTTTACTGTTCATCCCTGTGTTTTTGACGGTGTTCGGGGCATGTGGGAAGTTGTTTTATCTGTAGATTAACATGTGTAATGTGCTGTACTGCAAAAATATTGTACTTGTGTTTTTGGATGAACTCGAGTCCCCCCAATGTAAAACAAAAAATATTACTCTTTAAAAGCTAAAACTTTCTATTTTGTTTTATTTTGAACCACGAACACCATTTTACATTGATGAGAAACCTTGTTACCCAATAGCAGATATACTGTATATTCTACATAGGATAAAAGCATTATTGTACATCTGTATATTACCATTTAATTCAAATTTATATACAGCAAATGAAGAAAATAATGAATTATATGACTGAAGACACTAAACCAGAAACTGATAAATACACAAAAGGAGATTATACTGAGAATTCTTCATAACCAATGATAATAATAATAATAATAATAATAATAATAATGGTTAAAAATATACAAAGCAAAAATATTGTTTTATATAACATTTCAACAATGTTATGTCTTTGCAAGTGTCACATTTAAAACAAGGAGATTCACACATGGACTCAATCATAAAATTGAAGGATTCATGTAGGAATCATTGATAAGACTGCAAATGCCTCAAAATGGCCAATATTCCAGTGCTGCTATGTCGCAATATTCACTAGACCGACATTTGGTACCCATTGCCAGCATCCTTAATACGAGCAGCAATTTCCCCATTTCGTTTGTACATACGGGGTTTAAATGGGTATCTTACATCCACAACATGTGTGCAAGTGCGTTTCTAACTCATACACTGAGAGACATTGCTGCTTTACTCAATACCGTTCCTGCTTTCAAAGGACAAAACATATACATGACTAAAAAAGTTCTACATGACAGGTTCCACGACAGCAAAAAATAAAATAGACATAATAATAATAATAAGGCCACTATTGACGAGAGTTGAAAATGAAGTATGCCAGATACAAGATAACCAATTAAATGTGTTCTAAAGAGGCCTCTCCTGATGTATGTGTCACTTTCATCACCAGGGCTAGTTTAAGTAGTTATTTTGGACGTTTGGGGAAGTTTTTCTCAACATATTGAATTTGAAGTTCAGTTGCGAGTCATGGCAAGCTTGTGCTGCCAAAATGCTAATAAAAAATATAACCTATGCACATTAAACACATTTTCTGCATACATGATGCATAAACAAATGTAGGTATATTGCAGGATCTGGCCAAGGGGCAAATTATTATACAATTATAAATTATACCAAAGCATGTTTTCATTTCCCCTGTACAACTTGACGTGCATTGTATACAGACTTATGATTGTATTTAATCTACAATCTGCTACCTCCATCCCTTAAACCAAATTGTTTATCGTTTATCGGCCATCACACAGTATGCGTCCACACTGTCGAGTCTGAGGTCGAGCGGGGTGTGCAGGTTAGGGGGGTGTACCACAAGCACTTGTAGGAGGCCCTGTTTTATTTGCCGATAGGCACTGACGTACTACATACATCCTGTTTAGGAAGAGTCAATGAGCCCACAGGATGACGTCATGAATAATGTGCACAGCTTTGCCGATGCATTGAAACGTAGCAGACAACTGGATGAACACTCCTGGGCAGATGAGGGATGTTAAAAAATGTAGGGCGGGGTGGGGGCACGTTGCAAAATGTAAAACAGCACTGGCCTCTTCGGGCTTCGGCGTCCACATTTAGCCACATCCCGGTGATCTGTAAAGCTGATGACATCACCGGGCGATGACATCAGCCGATGTGGCCAGAGGTGCGGCATGACGTGGCACAATTACATCGATATAGCGGAGACTGATTTATACTTTATTGAGCTCATAAAGTGCACATAGCTAGAATACGCTCTTATCAGGGTGTTCCACCAACCATCACCCAAAGTCTATCACTCCCTCCACAACCCCTGAGATGTCCATATCTGACCCCGTGACCTGTGACCCCGTGACCTGCGGGGTTGGGGGGCTGCGCATCAGCCCTGGCTGGCCTCCAGGGCCT
This sequence comes from Forbesichthys agassizii, assembly GCA_026546735.1. Taxonomy (NCBI): domain Eukaryota; kingdom Metazoa; phylum Chordata; class Actinopteri; order Percopsiformes; family Amblyopsidae; genus Forbesichthys; species Forbesichthys agassizii. The sequence goes on along the minus strand of JAODLL010000529.1, from coordinate 2,936 downwards.
TGCCCTCCAGCACCAGCCGGATCTCCTTGGCATCCAGCGTCTCGTACATCAGCAGGGCCTCCGCCAGATTCTTGTGCTCCTTGGTGTGGGCCTTGAGGATGGCTTTGGCTCGCTCACACGAGTCCTTGGGGGAGGAAGGAGTAGGGAGGGAGGGAGGGAGAGAAGCATTTTCCATGAGTGAGGCGGAGTTGACGGCAGAGAGGATATAATTTAGCAAGAGGGGTTCCAACAGACGGCCCCGCTGCATTCGATTATTGGAAGGAGAGGAACGACTTTTTACTCTTAATGCAGACTAGCGTTCCGTGCAAGTCAACGGGGAGGTACACAGATTTCATCATAATATTGCCCACTATATGGTATTACTTTATATTTTATATATTGTATTGTTTTAACTCATTTTGAATTGTTTTTAATGATGTAGTGTGAAGCACTTTGTATGAAAAGTGCTATATAAATAAAGACTGATTGATTGATTGAATGATATTCATCTCTGAGGGCGTTAATGGGTATTTTGAGTATATCACATTAATTCCCCAAGTACCTACGATCAATCTGAAGCCACAACAGTATTTCTGTCTTGGGGTAAAGTGACTTTGTTTCAGGCCATGCGTGGTAGATGTATCTGTCTGGGCGCTGCCTACGTCAGCCTCCACAGCAAATAGTGAAACGCCCACTTAGGTGACCTGCAGCATTACATTTCTGTTCCACGTTAGTGCATGTGAGAGAGTGAGTGAGTGAGTGAGTGTGTGTGTGTGTGTGTCACAAAGCATTTGTTTTGGTCTGAGATTCTTGTGCTCTAGTGTACCATCTAGTGGCAGAAAGTGATATAGCACAACTTTAATCTGGATATTATGGAGGGTCAGAAGGTCGCCAGTGACTGGTTTCCGAGGTAACAGGGAGGTCTTCCACTGACCTTAAGTAGCACCCGGATTTCGTGTTCAACGGCCGCTTGTGTCTCTGGACTCTGCTTGGTCAAGTCGCTGTAGGTCATTACACCCAACTGTAGGAGCACCGGGCATAATAAACAAATCGGAAATTAAATAAAATTAATTATATGGAGGTATTATACATAAAGCATCACATGAACTCAAATAAGAACCTACCTTCTCACACATTCCAAATCTGGACACCATCAATTTAGCAATCTTGGTGGCACTATCAAAGTCACTTGACGCTCCTGAAGAAGACAAGAAATACATACTGTACATATTAACCGGGTACTCGTACAGCACAGAGTATACAGTGTGTATAAGTAAATATTGTATTCTATTCAGGTCGTGTCTCACACACACACACAAAAGAGACACATTCTTTGGTCTCCATTTGAGTGAGAAGTCAAGTTCTGTAAGTGAGAGTAGGCTACAATGTGTTCGTCTCGCACTGGGACTCGAACCCAAACCTCCAGCATGGGAGGTGGGCGTGCTAGCAAGGAGGCGTCCTGGCCTCTCTCGCTAAAGTGTCTCTTAAGGTGTTGGAGAGTGATGTTTACACAAATAAAGAAGACTGTTTATATGTGAACTCAAATAAAAACACCTATTGCTTCAGTGCCATAGGGTGTGGCCCTTATTGGCTAGGATTGGCCCTAATTAGGCTAATGAAGGGCACCTGAGCAATTCACATATATAGGTGTGTTGCAGCCAGGGGAGCAGGGTCGGACTCTAGGCATGAAGCAGCCATGACGAGTGGCGACGGGTGGTACTACAGCCTAGAGGACCAACTGCAATACAAACCCCATTCATAAATTAATTTCCTTGACTCGAAAATCAATAAATATGTATTCAATTATATAAAACAAATTATTATAATGTAGTGTAAGTGTCCTGCACGTGTTTAATGTTCCTATTGGTCAGTAAAACATGTTTAAATATGTTGGATAAAGCGTTGGAAAGAGCGGTGCCTGGTGGCGAGAACCAACCGCTACAGCGTTAGCATAGCACAGTCATGGTGTTCCGTACAGTGGTAGAAGCAATCAATCTTCTTTGATTATACAAATACTATTGGTCCAAAAACATGTCAGTCAAAGCTGAAAACGTCCTATCTAACCGTAGCTTCGTTAGTTCTCGTCGGAGCCTTGTTAAAAGTCTGTCCGGTATGATCTCATCATCACCCACGTCACCTAAAGCTCACTGCACAGCCCTATAGCACGGCCGCATGCGTTGCTATGGAGAGGCGCTGGGTCTCCTCACCTGTGGTGATGTCGTCGACGCCGAAGATGAGCTCCTCGGCGACGCGGCCGCCCATGCTGACGTCCATCTGGGCCAGCAGCTGGGAGCGCGTCTCGCTCCAACGGTCATCCTCTGGGAGCATGGACACCTGGAGGAAGGGGAGGGGGGGTCACTTTGTGTACAGCAGAAAATGTGTGGGTTTCAACAAAGTCCTTATAGACAAGTCAGACCACTTGGCACGGCCGCCATCTTGGTAACGCTCCCCGGACAAAATCAGGCCGTTATCTAAATTAATGGGGCGAGAGCCGTAACTGCCCTTTCAATGGTCACTTGGACATAAAAACTGTATAGATTCTAAAGTCAGAGCTGTAAGAAAAGTAAGAAAAAAAAACACAAAGGTTTAGTGACTTTTCCCTAAAACAAACAAACAAAAAATGTAGTCACTGCAACCGTGCAACCAAGTGATTGTCTTAAAGGTATAGTCATTCTTGAGAACGCTTGCTAACTTTGAATTCCAATCAAAACAAATACACGTCTCGCTTAAATGCTCCCTCAGAAGTTCCGCCCCACATACTGAAAACACACTCCGAAGCCTAAGGAATTGGTGTGAGTGGTGTTCCCCACTATATTATTGTTCCTATTTACAGAGCCAGGGCTGTGTGGACGTACTGGATCATAGAAAACTAGGCTAAGCTAGAGGATAGTGCTTACAATCTCTGACTATACCGGTGGGGGGGGGGGGGCAATACTGGTCCTGGAGGGCCCGTGCCC
>JAODLL010000528.1:0-13942 GCA_026546735.1 Forbesichthys agassizii | reverse complement strand
ATATAGCACACGTCAAGCTGGTAGTAAACGGTTCTGCCTTGCTGCAGGGCACATGAGTATTTGAAACACGGTGTCAAAAACAAGTTTAAGCAAACGAGTTTCCTTTCTATGTCCAATGCCAATTGCGTATAGCCTAATGGTTAGAAATATAATAGGACACTTAGCGGTCTGCGCTTTGGCAATCTAAGGTTTCAGCCAACTTTTTTCGCCCACTTCTTTTAGGCATTCATGACGAGGAACAAAAGAGAACGCAGGGGGATCAAGCTGCATCTAAGGCTGTAACGCGAGTCCAGTAGAACAATTAACAGTTATTCAACCCATTTCACGATGCCTTCTAAACAACGTATAAGTATATGTATAAAGTCATCATTGCCAACTAACTGCATGTTACGGTGGTCGTGACTCGTGGATCTTCGTTAGCTTAGTGTTTCCTGCTGAATGAGGCTTGTTCGGAATGCAATCCGAGCTGTATGCCCATACCGCAGAACCCCTCAGGGGGAAAAGCATAAGGGCCACCAAATAAATGTTAAATATGACCGTTTATCGCACATGCTCTTAATAACAAGATAATATGTGACTTTATATACAGGACAATACATAAATAAAAAAACTCTTGTTCCAGTTCAAATATTTTTGTAAAGGCCAACCTATTAGCTAGAATGTTATTTTTTGTTTATGCTGCATTTAGCATTCACATATATCCAAAACGATTTAGAATTGGCACATTCTTCGAAAAATTGGTCATACACCAGCAATCTAAGCAAACAACATTATTTTATGACAGCATCATGTCATCAAGCTAACATTTCCAACAGTCAATCTTCAAAGATAATTGCTAAATCCAAAAATTATAAAGTGTTCAATTCCGGTGAGCAGGAAGGTTTAAAAAAAAATAAAAAAAAAGTATTATATTGTAAGACATCTCAAGTTGTTCAGGAAGGAAAATTAATTAATTATAGCCATAGGCCTATATTTAATATACTCATTTTGCTGAGTTAACATAAAACATATATGCATACTGACCATATAGGCTATAGAGGGGTGAAAACCAGAAGGGCGACCTGACATTTTGGGTGAAACTGAGATGTATAAAATTAAAACTCTTGATGAGCTCTTTCGTTTATAATCAATTTGGAGTTATACATTAAAAACCAAACTACTTAAATACTGAACAAACTAAGCAAGTTGGTGCTAAAATGGTTTAACTGTAGCTACTTACGCCCTTTTGGCATTGAGAAATAGGTTACTGGATATTTGGAAAGAATTTGGTAAGGATTATTTCTGTTATATTTTTATTTGATCACAATAGATTGTTATTTATTTTAAATTTTATGTAATCATATGATCATATTGTCATCAGATTGGACCAGGCATTTATATTAAATGGATGAAACGTTTGTGTCAAACAGGCACATGTGAATTTTAAACTTTAGCTTTGACCCGCCTGTAAAGTTGGAGAAATGTCACTTACACTCCTTTGATTATATATGTGTGTGTGTGTGTGTGTGTGTGTGTGTGTGTGTGTGTGTGTGTGTGTGTGTGTGTGTGTGTGTGTGTGTGTGTTTGTGTGTGTGTGTGTGTGTGTGTGTGTGTGTGTGTGTGCGTGTACTGTATATATATACCGTAGACTATGGTATAGTATATAGAGTGTATAGGCCTATAAGATATATAAGATATTATAAATGATTGAAAAAATATGTATTAGCAACGTCATGAAAATATGAGATTGTATCAATTTATATATATGCAAAGTGCAAATTCTTGTAAAGGTTAAAACCTTGTGTGTGTGTGTGTGTGTGTGTGTGTGTGTGTGTGTGTGTTTTCTGTGAGCAACGTGATCATGATAGGCTCATCAATTTTCTACCAAATCGATATGCCTCCTTGATCTAATTGAGTCTATTTACAACATCGTCGGCCTATTGCACAAGGCATTGTTCTCCACATTTTAAAGAACGAGTGTCTCATTTTTTTCACAATCTAAAAACAACGAAGATCTCTCAAATTACTTATGAAACCTGAAATTAAATGGGTATTGTAAGATAACGTGTCAATATAGAGCAAAATGTATAATATTAACAATCACCAATCAAGGTTAGGCTATGCAAATACCTGTATCATACACATTAAGTTAATAACCTACAGAAAAAAATGTAAGACAAAACCATGCTTTAAAAGGTAGAACAGATATCTATTTTTTTAAACAATACAATTGTCTCTTAAAACAATGGAAAAATGCATAAGCCTACAAATAACTGGAGGTGATTTGGCTATGTTGGGGTGAGTTTTTTTCATCAACAAAATCACTTTTGTTTTAATAGGATTGTCAACTTGAAACTCATTTTAAGAAACATTACCTTTAAATGTGTAATATTATATGGTTAATGTGTGGCCTATAGCCTTTACTTTAAATCTTATATTTTGGAAAAGCAAAGGTTGGCTAATGATGCATGCTTTTTATATCATTTACAGTTTTTACAGTTTACACTATACATTCATTTCAACGAAATTAAGATGATTAGGCCTATATATATATAATCACAAATCAGGATAAATATGCTACATTAGCCTATTTGTTATTCACTAGATGGTCAAACGGTCCCTTTCATAACGTTTTTATAACATGTCTAACATTCATAGTTATTTGTTTTGATTACTAATATGTAAACTAACTTAAATAAGCATATTTGGTCACAATAGCCTACAACAAAACAGCCTGTCATTCCATTTAACTAGATAGCTAACCAAAACAATCCTCATCAAATTATTTAGAGTCGCATAGGCCTGTCAGTTACTGTATTTTACTGGGTGATTGTGTTTTTCTTATTTATGCCCCAGTGTGTACATTCAGGATAGGATACATAACCCCATATCTTCAGCGACAGCCGACTGCATTGACTATAATCGCCAATGGCGCTATAGCATATGAGTGGAGTCTGTTTTACCCATCAACCACACAGTAATCAAATTAAATTTGGAAATTTCGTTGGGTTAATTATCTGTCCGTTTCATATGCTACAATTTCGTACGTATCCAAAACAATGCACAGGTCTAACGAATAAAAAAATTAACTCAGCCTTTATCTGAAATTGCATGTCTCGTCTACTCGCGAGTGGGTGCTCTGCATTGTCTATTGTTGTAGCCCAGGCTACCTAATTGGATGTAAAGGCAACAGCGTAAAATATGAATGACGAACATATACCAAGAAAAAGCGTGTATTCTTTCAAATAGACAGGCGCAGTATTTTTGATTCACCCCACTGTGATTCCTCGCCGGATCGTAAGCATAAAAATATATTATTGCAGTCTTCTAGCGCCTTCTTCTGGCCACACACTGTAATGAAGAGCTCTCTTAAAGGGGAGGTCTGTAAACCGGAAGAAACTGTTAAGGTGGAACGACAGAGTTAGCAGTACTACGCAGATATTTTGTTTTCTAAGAAATAGATAGGCTTGTGTTGTTTGACAGACATTCAGTCCAACAGACATATAACCTCTGATGTTGCTTATGGAATGAACATAAACCAGTTCAGTAAATATACAGCTTGTTCATTTCGATTGGGTTTAATATAGGCTAATAAAAAAGAAAGTATGCACTTCCTTATGATAATAAAACATAAACATACAATAATATGATATGAGTCATGACTCACTAGTCCTAAATACCGTATAGGCTTACAATACATAGCATATAGCCTTAGTAGGTTATAGGCTGATTGTGCATTGTTATTTTTGATAGTCCTATGTTATAGCCAACTCAAGCGTGATTTGAAACGCCTTGACCCTATAAAAGAGCATCGATTCACTGCAATTAGATACAATTACCATTACCATTGGAATGGCTTTACCATACTATACTTACTTACATGTTTACTTACTAATAGATCAATGCACCAGGGTACATTTCTGCCGATTTACCAACATTTGTGGATATGGCCATGACCAAAAACACCACGTATAGGTCCATGAAAAAATGATAGTCTGCCAATTTATGTGTTGGTTTCCAGGCGTTATTCATTTATTCTTATATTAAGGTTTACAGCCTAGCTGTCTACTAAATCCGCGTGTGTGTGTACGTGTGAGAGGGGGAGGGGGGGGGGGGGGAGACAGGTGTAGTGAATGTGTAGTCTTCAACCCGTATTTTGCGAGCACAACACAAAGATTACACAAACTAAAGTTGAATTTAGTCGGATCACCCACAAACGACAGTATAGGCTTTTTGTCCCATTATCTGCTTTTTAAAAAGTAGATTAACCTATTTGTTGCTGGTCCATATAGCAGCTAGGCAAGTCCAAATAGTGGACGTGCAAGGGCAAAACACGTCAACGAAAATGAGCATCCTACTTCTTGTATTGATAATTGTGTAGGCTAACGTGTATACGGCCCATCCATGCCTCAATAATCACTATAGGCTATGTGAAAATAAATTATAATATACAGCTTTTTTAAACCTCAGGATGTCAACGGTTAATAATTTACAAGAAATAAATGTCTCGTGTCTTTAAACGCAAGATGCAATGTCATGATAGGTCTATATAGGTCTATATTCTCTGAGACGGCAAGAGTGAGACATAGCTAGGCCTAACCTATATGCCAGCTAAGCCTATACATTCATTTAGGCTAGCCTAAATATCACCTCAGTGAAAGTTAATCTCAGTTGAATCTGCATACAGTAGCCCTTTCTTTTCTGATTACAGAGCTTATAGTTGAACACACCTCTCTTTCTAGCCGTTTTACATAACTCAGGCATAGTATAAAAACCTATGCCTAGGCAACTGTAACCTCTATCTGGTGTTCTCATATACTGCTCTTAACGACATAATGGGAACGATCTCTTTAAAAACACCCGTATGTCTTTTATATATTATTTTCGTTGTCAATGGAAACGCTAAAAAAAACATCGGAAACGGTATTTGCTGATTATTATTCAGCCCTATTCTTTTAGTCTTTCTTTATAGCCTATAATAAAAATGTAATAACTTTGCTGCATCTCTCTAATAGGACAGACTGGTTCGTTGTGGTTCTTGGGATGCCCTAACGTCAGCATCTCGAAGTCGGCCAGCCTTTCCGAAGACCCTGACGGTGACCTTCACTCGGTAACTTGTTGTCAACGCTGTCTCAATAAAAGGTAAAGGGGAGATAGAAAAAAAAATACCTTTACACATTATCACATTCAAACAAACAAACAAACAAACAAAACAAAACATTTGTGTTAGTCTTTTAGGCCTACTATTACTATACTATTACAGACTATAACATAAATAGACTAAAGGCCTACAGGCTATACAGCATTTTTTCTTGTTGAAACGACACAATGTGTAGACCTAAGGCTAATGTATTTATTGTTTAGAAGCCTATGAAATTCACAACTTTAATTAGCTTCTTTCATAAATGCAATTTGCATAACAAGCAGGCAAAGACACTTGAACGCAGAGACACAGAAAAACAATGTAAGACACGTTTAGAACAATAACAAAAAATACAAAAACAGATAAAAAATATAAAATAACAGAAAAAAATATGGCAGTTTTAACTATAGGATAATTTATAAAAAATAAGCCATGTAATAAAATGTTTTTATCTTGGATGTAAAAGTAAGAATTGAAGAATGGCTTGTGCCATCTGTTTTGTCTTTATATAAGAGCCACTGGATGCATATTACCTCATATTCATATTGTTAAGTTAAATGCAATTTGGCCCAAAACCAGAAGATTGATAAACAAGAAGTTATTGAGATCACTGGTGCCAGTGGAGAGACCTGATACTGTCCACTCTGCAGAACCCCAGAGTGGCTTTGCTCAGAATGACCTGCAGCTGTCCAACATACTTTTTGTTGGAAGAGCTAAAAATATACTGTTTACAGTAAGGCTGCTGGAGATAAAGGTGTTATTGCATTTGCATTCATTCATGTTTAGATATGAATCCTATACACCGTGCAATATTTTTTCAGTATGATAGTAGGTCGATATGGATGTTAATGAATTAAATGAAATCCAGTATCCATGCTTAAGATAATATTTCTATAACTTGAATTGAACAATAAAGCTTGGTTCTATATATCTGCTTGGTTATCAAAACACTTTGAGCACAACCCCAAAATATTTTGAGCCAATACTCTCTTATTTGCTTGCACACAACACGGCACAAACATATTCACATATTAGAAAACTCAAAAGAACTAAATGCATTTAAAATATTCTATGCCAAAAGTCAACCCACCGCTTGGCCCTAAAGTACACTTTGAAAACCAATGACCATAGGATTTCTAAACAAAAAAAGGAACTGAGTTTGAACCACATATTTGACCTTTATTATTTGAATGTGACTGTGACAAGCCATATGATATTAGCCACCACTGTCTAAACACAAATTACTTTCAATACTTTTTCCATATGGTGGCATCCTGCGACTGGTTGGTGGGTATGTGTTGGATAGTTTTACATGTTTTCAATATATATACCTTATTGTCAAAACATAGGCTGGCATCCTTAGCGACCAATGGGAAGGATGGGATGCATTTCATCACGGAAGTTTCTGGAAACCAAGCTGGAGTGACTAGGAAGCCCATAGGTCAGAGACTAGAAATTTGTATGTTCTCTGTATGTTGAAATGTTATCAAATTGTCTTTACAATGCATGTCACATTATTCAGTCTAAACCAACACGAATCAACCAACAAGAATCTCCTTCAAGCAGTGGTTATGACAATACAAAAATAATGATTTTTGTTTTGTATTATAATTAACAAATTGCATACTATTTGTTACTAACACCTTTTATACATATTGTCTAATGTGTGTTATATGTTCATAGTGGTGAAGATTTATACAGCAATGAAGGCTTATCCCACAAACACAGATGTAAGCTTCCAGGCTCAGGTTGATGAGACAGAAACACTGGAGTTTGTTTGGTACTTCGGAGACTCCGGGCCTGTCAAAACAACATCAAGGACAATCAGCAAGAGATACCATACACCTGGCAGGTACAAGCAAGACCTGATATTAATGCTGATTGGCCTATATGTAGTGTCTATAGTGTTTACTGTATATATCACTACACTGCACCTTATGGATCCTTAAGGTTAACATTTTATTAAAAAAATACAATAAATATCTTCTGATATTTCTTTATATAATTACATTTTTAAATAAGTGTGTTACTGTGTTACTGTGTAATATGTAATATGTAAACAGATTATGTTACCTTATCAATTTATATTATGTATTTGTCCTAGGGAAAATCATTAAACGAGGGAAGTCAAACAAAAGCCAAACCATTGATACAGCATTTAATCACCTTTGTGTACAACTGCAACCAAATGCATATTGAATCAACTCTCCATAACTATTACTTCATTCATGTCCCCTACATTTTACTCCAGGTACAATATAGTAGTAGTTGTATCCAATGGCGTAAGCATATTTACCTCCGAGGTTTGCCCTCTGATGGTCCAGAGGACAGTACGCATCAACAGGATAGTCCATCAGGCCTCAGTGTTGTTGAACCAGACAACTGGTTTGAGTTGCCGGGTCAATACCGGGACCAACCTCACCTACCACTGGAGCTTTGGGGACGGGACCTCTGTACTGGGACAAAACTCTGTGGAGCATGTGTTTCAAAGGTAGGTTGTTTATAATTTAGTATTCTCCCTCCACTAAGTAAATATAATAAAGGGTTGCCTCAAGATTTTAGAGATTTGAGATTCACATATGGTTCAGAAATATATCATATAGATTTGGTGGTGATGTAAATCAAGATATGTTCTTTATTGTTATTCTTCAGTACATTCAATGGGGTATTTTGTTGTGCCCAATGTGACACATCTCTTATAACCCTTCACAGTGTGCAGTAAAAGATGCTTTATCTGCGTGTGTGTTTTTGCCCATAGAGTAGGAGAGTTTACAGTGGAAGTGGTTGTGTCTAACCTGGTCAGCTCTGCCTCTATAAGCAGTCAGATCTTTGTGGTGGAGAGACCCTGCCAACCGCCACCAGTCAAAAACATGGGGCCTTTGAAAATTCAGGTAGAGCTTACAGCCTTTACACTCTTATCAATAATACTACTACTACTACTACTATTACTACTACTATTACTACTACTACTAATAATAATAATAATAATAATAATACTAGTAATAATACATTTAAAGCGTTTTGCACCCCAGCTCTGAGCCTGACTCCGCCCATTACAATTTTTAAAAATGTGTTAACATTTTAATTTGATGATAAATGAGCATACCGAGTGTACCCGTGAAAACAATCCAAGTGCTGGAGTGATTTTTAACGGATATGACGTGTAGTTCTGTTTTCAGCCCATAAAATGATGATTTTTATAAAAATGTGAATTTTGTCAATATGAACACCAGTATTGATGTGTCTCATCACAGATCAACCGTATTAGTTTTCAGCTAAAGAAAACAATTTCAGGGTGCAATTACACTTTAACTTATATATCGCTTATTAAAGTACTCAAAGCCGCATTACACAGAAGGGTAAAATCATTTTAGATTTATAAAACATTTTCTTTTGAAGATTAATAAAAAATATGTACTATTCACCCATAATCTCCTCATGCTCCTAAGATCTCCACTCTCTGTAGGTACGTAGATATGAGGCAGTGCATCTGGGTGTGACCTATGACACCGAGGTGAACTGCAACATCTCAGAGGGATTCAGCTACAGCTGGACTCTCTATGACTGCACGGGCCAGCCTCTGCTTCTGCATCCCATAGACACACGCAAGCAGACTCTCATGTTGCCAAGTCATGTCCTGCAATACGACATCTACACCGCCATAGCCAGGGTAACGCACAAAGGAACACTGTGTAACAAATGAAGCATGAAGTGCTGTGCCTTTCATGTTATTCAATGTGGAAATGATTGGGCAATACTATGTAGGCCCAGTGGTTTAATGGATAAGGCGTCAGCCTCCAGAGCTGGAGATCGTGGGTTTGAGTCTGGGTTGTTGAAGTTTAGTCACCTGTCCTTTGCTTATTGAATTACATTATTCCGTATAATATGTACTTATTAAAAATATGCATAGTAAGATCATATATTTTTTCTTTGGTGCAATTTATGGTGGCACATTTTAAGCTAAATGGTCATAGGTTCAATGCCTGAGTAAAATATGTAACCCTACTTTTTCACTCCAAGAAAAGTATCTAATTGCACTTTGCATGGCTAGTCGTTTAAATAAGGATCCAATAGAATCTAATAAATACCTCTATAATTTCTTCATGAAGTCATTTTGTATTTATTCTGTTCTAGCCCTGTTCTATAGTGCCTTGACTGTAGGGAGGATGAGTGTAACATGAGTGGTGGTACTACTTTATTTTTTATATATTGTATTGTTTTTACTCATTTTGTATTGTTTTTAATGACGTTGTAGTGTGAAGCACTTTGTGTTACATTAATTTATATGAAAAGTGCTATATAAATAAAGATTGATTGATTGATTGATTGATTGATTGATTGACCTACAGGTTCATATTGTTGGCACCGTGGTCTACAGTAACTACACTGTCAGAGTAGAGGTGGTCCCGGCTTCTCCCGTGGTCCTCATCCAGGGTGGAACCAATGTCTTCCTTAAAACCACAAGCATCACCATGGTAACCCTTGATGGTCAACTGTCTTATGACCCAGATTTTCCTGAGGACCCACTCAGGTATGGAACATGTCTCCAGCATTACAATATATTGGTGTTGGTTCTATGCTAACTGTGTTCACGCAGCTTCAGCAGAGGACCCCAAACTTTCCTTTCCCAAGCCACATTGCTCTGACCTCTGACTGGGGGATTCTGAGGCGTTCCCAGGCCGGTGTGGAGATATAATCTCTCCACCTAGTCCTGGGTCTTCCCAGAAGACTCCTCCCAGCTGGACGTGCCTGGAACACCTCCCAAGGGAGGTGCCCAGGGGGCATCCTTACCAGATGTCCGTACCACCTCAACTGGCTGCTTTCGACGTGAAAGAGTAGCGGTTCTACTCCGAATTCATCACGGATAGCTGAGCTTTTCAACCTATCTCTAAGGAATACGCCCGCCACCCTCCTGAGAAAACCCATTTCTGCCGCTTGTAACCGCGATGTAGTTCTTTCGGTCATGACCCACCCTTTATGACCATAGGTGAGGGTAGGAATGAAAATTGCATTGTAGATCGAGAGCTTTACTTTCCGACTCAGCTCTCTTTTAGTCAAAATGGTGCAGTAAAGTGTTTGCAATACAGCTCCCGCTGCTCCGATTCTCCGGCCAATCTCCCGCTCCAATGTCCCCTCACTCGTGAACAAGACCCCAAGGTACTTAAACTCCTTCACTTGGGGTAAGGCACTCTATCAGTTTCCTGCAGAGAACCATGGCCTCAGATTTAGCAGTGCTAATCGTCATCCCAGCCACTTCACAATCGGCTGCGAACTGATCCAGTGAGTGCTGCAGGTCACGGACCGATGATGCCATCAGGACCACATCATCTGCAAAACGCAGCGATGAGATACCTAGGATACCGAACAGCAACCCCTCCCCACCACGACTACGCCTCAATATCCTGTCCATGAATATCACAAACAGGATTGGTGACAAAGCGCAGCCCTGGCGGAGACCAACTCCAGCCTGGAACGAGTCCGATTTACTGCCGAGAATCTGTACACAGCACTTTGGACATACAGGGATTGGATTGCCATTAAAAGTGACCCCTTCCCCCATATGCCTGCAGCACTTACATCACTTAAATACAAGAATTTCCTGGGGAACCCACAAAACACATTTCCATGATCAGGATAGAATCCGCATTGTTGTTCTTCAATCTGAGGTTCGACAATTGGCCGAACCCTCCTCTCCAGCACCTAGGAGACGACTTTACTCCCTGGACTTTACCAGGGAGGCTTAGTGGGATACCCCTGTAATTGGCACACACTCTCTGGTCCCCCTTTTTGAAGAGGGGAATTATTAGTGTGCCATATATATAATTTATATAGTAATTATCATACCCAATATTTAATATAATCAATATTATAATAGGTATTGAGAAAAGGGGGATTTATTATTTTAATAATAATACTGGTGAATTAAATCCTTAGCTTTAAACTTGTAGCTACAACCTTGTGATGCTTCTAAACCACTCTTAATAATAATAATAATAATAATGATCTGTACTTATATAGCACTTGTCATACAGAATTGCAGTTCAATGTGCTTTACTGAGAGGGAATACATGTACAGTTGTGTTTCCCAAAAACAAATACAGAAATACAGAGAAACAACATTAATAAAAATGGTTTCCACTCTCTTCACAGCTACAGCTGGTCGTGTAGGCCAGTCAGCATCGTCATCAGTTCCTGTTTCGATCAATATGTTTCTGCCTCATCTGCTGTGTTGACATTTCCTGCCAGTTTCCTGAAGGCTAACTTTGACCAGTTCCAGTTCACACTAACGGTTCATAGCAGAGGGCGATCGGCTTCCTCAGAGACCTTTATTACAGTGACACCAAACCTTGTCAAGTGAGAGCTCATTAAAACATTAGCCTTGGATCAAAATGAGTGTTTTACAGAGTTGATTCATCCTTTATAAAATAGTGGAAAACATATACATATAAACAACAAAAATCACGGATAAGAACAGCCTAAGGCACACTTTATGTGCAGTGTCAGCTAATGACCACTAGGTGCTGCTAGATTGTCTTCCGTAGATTGGTATTCCTCTGGGATGCCACATTCCGCAACATTTAAACACAGGCACAAACTGATATTGCTATTTACATATCTTAAACGCCTTGCTGGATTCACTAGTGTTAATGATTTCAGGCCTTCAGAATTCAACAACTATCATCAATTACAAAGTGCACAAGTTTGTTATATACAGTAATTCCACTCAGCCTCTCACTTGACTCAGCCACTCACATATACTTGCTCTTAGTGAGTACTTGAGTTGCGTGGGTAACGTACTGTAGCAATAATTGTATGGTACCACCAATTATATGGCCTTCATACAACATTTAACCTGTTTTCATATGTATTCTTGTCTGTTTCTAAACCAGACAGGTATCGGTATATTACCTCCAGTCCCAGGGAGACCATATAAACTGGAACAAGGCCATCTCTGTCATTGCTGCATGCATGAGTTGTAATGGTGTCCCCCAATACACCTGGAGCATCTACATGGTCAATGCCTCCTCAAGGCCTATCGTAGAAGGTACATCATCGACATCAAGAGTCAGCACTCAGCTGTAGTTTGCACATATAATTCATGTAAAGGATATATGACGGCGTTATTTGTTTATGTCTGGTTTGTTATACTTAATTTTTAATTTTATTTATTTTATTCTATTCTATTCTATTTTGTAATCTTGGTATAGAATATATACTGAATATACACAGTAACGGTTATACATGTCCGCAAATTACCACAAATTAACCATTTGTGGACTTAAGACTATTCTTGGTAAGAATATTAAATGTTACTCAGGTGTGTGAATTTGAATCGTTATTATATGGTATGTATAAAGCAAACGTGATTGTTTAGGCACACTAAATTATGCTAAAAATTACACATTTTGCATTCCAGTCTCGTTTTGTCACACTGTGGACATCTCTGCTCCATCCACCATCATGAGGAGCTTTGCTGAACCACCTTCACCCTCCGGCACACCCACCCCGAATCCCCTAGGTGTACACCCACCTCCCATACCCGTCCGTCATCTTCCCGTCCCCCCAGAGACATTGATACTACTTTCAGTAGAGAGCAAATCCCTTGAGAGTCATCCCCGGAAATGGAAATTACCAGAACCTGGGGCAACCGCTCAATCAGGCAAACCCGCCTCTCCGACGAGCGTGACTTCTGCTTCTTCCTCCTCCAGCAGCATTGAGATTTTGGGGGACTCTGATCCCACAGAGCCACTGTACATCCTGTCTGGGGTCCTCACCGCTGCCTCCTCTGGCCAGAGTGAGGTCACCACAGAGCTTGACTTTGACCTCATGGAGGAAAGTGATGTGTCAATCCCTCTCCTTGAGAGTGATAGCATGGGGCGTCATCCCGGTAAGTCTGGTGGAGTGGGCTCACGTGACAAGGGTCACAGTCTATCTGTCTTGTGGAATATTAGCGTTTATTGTGTTTCTGCATCTCTTTCTCAGCACAGGAACATCTCAATCCAAACATCACCTCCACTGACACTGTCACCATTACCATAACACAATTATCAAGCTTTCCCCTCCTTAAGACATGCATAACCACAATGTAAACATATGCACTGCTATTTAGCTCTGTAAGTGTGAGCTCCCATAGGCTCACACCATTCTCTACGAGACTCTCTCCTTGTGGCAGTACTTTGGGGGTACAGGGCATTCAGGAGTCAACCTTTCAATTATAATTGTTTTCAGATGCAGAATTTGATGTTCCGTTCCCAATAGAAGAGGGTGACCCAGAGCTCTCACATGGCAGAATCCAAGGTATCTTTTTTGCGTTCATCTGTGTGTGTGTGTGTGTTTGTGTGTGTGTGCATGTGTGTGCACGTGTTGTGTGGTAACTATAACTAAAATATAATATACATACTGTATAATACTATCTATCCATCTATCTATTAAATTACTGTATGTATGTATGTCAATAAACTGTGTATGCATTCACAGGTGTGGATGGAGAGAGTTATGCTTCAGAGCACAGTCTGGAGTTAGATGAAGATATAGGAAACAATCTGATGGATTTTAAAACCCATTCCCTGACGGAACAAGCGCTAACTCTACTTGACCTGCCCCGACAGCTGATACATAGAGACTTGTTTCGTTCTTACACCGACACAGGTGAGTCTCTCTCTGTCTATCTCTCTCACACAAATTGACCTTGCTTTCCGTCATAACCTCTCTCTCTCTCTCTCTCTCTCTCTCTCTCTCTCTCTCTCTCTCTCTCTCTCTCTCTCTCTCACTCTCTCTCTCTGTCTGTCTCACTCTCTCTCCTGTTTTTTTTTTTTCTCA
>JAODLL010000527.1:0-13943 GCA_026546735.1 Forbesichthys agassizii | reverse complement strand
ACATTTTTAAAAAATTGACTGTGTAGGGCAACTCTATGTGCAATTTGAACAATGTTAAAAAAAAAATTCCAAAAATTAAAAAAAACATTTTTTTTAAAATGACTGTAGGGCAACTCTATGTGCAATTTAAACAATGTTTAAAATTTTCCAAAATGTTATTACATTTTTTTTAATTGACTGTGTAGGGCAACTCTATGTGCAATTTGATCAATGTTTAAAATGTTCCAAAAAAAAATTAAAATTTTTTTTAAAAAATTGACTCCGTAGGGCAACTCTGTGCAATTTGATCAATGTTTGAAATTTTCCAAAATTTTTTTTTTTAAATTTTTTAAAAATTGACTGCGTAGGGCAACTCTGTGCAATTTGAACAATGTTTAAAATTTTTCAATTTTTTTAAAAAAAAAATTAAAAAATTGACTGTGTAGGGCAACTATGTGCAATTTGAACAATGTTTATAATTTTCCAAAACATTTTTTTTTAATTAAAAAATTGACTGTGAATGGCAACTCTATGTGCAATTTAAACAATGTTTTAAATTTTCCAAACTTTTTTTTTTTTTAAATTAAAAAATTGACTGTGTAGGGCAACTATGTGCAATTTGAACAATGTTCAAAATTTTCCAAAACATTTTTTTTTTAATTAAAAAATTGACTGTGAATGGCAACTCTATGTGCAATTTAAACAATGTTTTAAATTTTCCAAATTTTAAAAAAAAAAAATTTAAAAATTGACTGTGTAGGGCAACTATATGTGCAATTTGAACAATGTTTAAAATTTAAAAAAAACTTAATTTTTTTTAATTGACTGTGTAGGGCAATCTATATGCAATTTGAATAATGTTTGAAATTTTGCAAATTTTTTTTATTTTTTATTATAAAAATTGACTGTGTAGGGCAACTATATGTGCAATCTGAACAATGTTTAAAATGTTCTAAAAATTTAAAAAAAATGTTTTTTAAAAATTGACTGTGTAGGGCAACTCTATGTGCAATTTGATCAATGTTTAAAATTTTCCAAAAAAAAATTTAAATTTTTTTTTAAAAATTGACTGCGTAGGGCAACTCTGTGCAATTTGATCAATGTTTGAAATTTTCCAAAAAAAAATTATTTAAAAAAAAAAATTTGACTGTGTAGGGCAACTCTATGTGCATTTTGAACAATGTTTGAAATTTTCCAATTTTTTTTTTGAAAAAATAAAAAATTGACTCTGTAGGGCAACTCTGTGCATTTTCAACAATGTTTGAAATTTTCCAACATTTGTTTTTAAAAAAAATAAAAAATTGACTCTGTAGGGCAACTCTATGTGCATTTTGAAAAATGTTTGAAATTTTCCAAAAACTTTTTTTTTTTATTCAAAAAATTGACTGTGTAGGGCAACTCTATGTGCAATTTTAACAATGTTTGAAATTTTCCAAAAAAATGTATTAAAAAATTTAAGAAATTGACTGTGTAGGGCAATATGTGCAATTTAAACATTGTTTGAAATTTTCCAAAATTTAAAAAAAACTATATGTTCAATTTGAACAATGTTTGAAATTTTTTCCAATTTTTTTTTAAATTTACTGTGCAGGACAACTATTTTTGCAATTTGAACAATGTTTGAAATTTATCCAATTTTTTCTAAAATTTTTTTTTTAAATTGACTGTGTAGGGCAACACTATGTGCAATTTGAACAATGTTTTAAATTTTCCAACATTTTTTTTTAAATATAAATAATTGACTGTGTAGGGCAACTATGTGCAATTTGAACAATGTTTGACATTTTCCCAAATTAAATAAAAAAATTTTTTTAAATTGACTGTGTAGGGCAACTATATGTGCAATTTGAACAATGTTTGAAATTTTTCCAATTTTTTATTTTATTTACTGTGTAGGACAACTTTTTTTGCAATTTGAACAATGTTTGAAATTTTCCACATTTTTTATTTTTTATTCAGCAACTTGAACAACGTTTGAACAGCTAGCGCTGTTTCTTGTCCGCAGGGTGACGGCCATGTTTGTGTTCGCGGACTCGGGGCAGCAGAACAAGTTCTCGGGAATAGCCCTGGCGTACCAGTCAGGCAAGATGGCGGTGCGGAACTTCACGAGAAGGTTTACTGTGTCCCAACTGGACGAGGAGGAGAAGCTTGAGAATCTGATAAACCTAAGAATTCTGAAGATCCCTCTGCGTGACGTTGTAAAATGTGTTATGTTAATAAATGTTATTGTCAATTCATTGTATATATATTTTAAAATCCCTATTTTGTAGGGGGTGGTATTAATGTGTGTATGTGTGCATAATATTTTGGCTATTTAAAAATGTAATACATAAGACATTAGGGTAATTGTCACAGATTGTTTGAAGACAGCAGCATGCCATAATGTCATGGTTACTGGCTGGCCAGCACCAGCTTGATGTGGCCCAGTCCTATGGCAACGTTGTTTACGCGCATATGTCTCATTTTCGAGCGTGCAACAATAAAAATGCGCAACTTACACGCACCAGGCTGGGATATAGCCTAAACATTTGAGCCGAGCATATTTGGTAATTGGTAATAGTACAGTACACATGGAAGAGGACGGTCACTACAGCAACTCCACGTAAACTAATACGTCTATAGCCGACTTCGCCTACTGACGGAATGTCTGTTATATGTAGTGTTGGTAAATGTATCGGCTAAAGTAACAGCCTTGTTATACGCGGATGCGTCGTGTTTACGCACGTAGATTCGCATAAAATAAACGAATGAATCATCTTCCACCTGCTCCACAATAACCACCGCGCAGATGCTCGGCCGTGTCTCAGAACTAACTGAAGGAATTAGTTGTGGATCGTTTGACGCTAACCTCGTTCTGCCACTCCTCTCGCAAGAGAAGAAACTTATATGCGCAGAAAAGACGCTCAACGACGAAACCAAACGGTTCAGGAACAAGGTAGGCCACTTAATAGAGAGACCCTACAGGCTATTAACTAAATAAGTTGTTAACACTGATTTATCCCCGGCCTCACTAGATCCCTGACGGGAACCCAGAGTTGGTTCACGGCCTAGTGCACCTGACGCGACTAAAGTGCCATGGCAACCCAGCGCGCTACGTGGCGTACTGCGGGGCTGTCGCCGAGTTCGTCGGCCTCCACCAGGACGACACGGCCCGGTTTTACCGCCCGGACGGGCACGGACGTCCCCCCGCGGCGTCCAAGTCGACGCCCGTCCTCTTCGCTGGCCTGACCTCCACCAACAGGCGGCCCGGCCGCGTGGTGGGCTGGGGCCCCGGGCGCAGGCTCGCCCTACTGGACGCCGACTTGCGCCACCTGGCCGACGCCGACGACCCACCGGACGTGCGCGTGTGCCTGGCCGCGGAGCACTGCAGTGGCGCCGTGGTAACGGCAGGCGCCGGGAACGTGTGCGTGTGGTCCGCGGCGCACATGGTGATGCGGTGCACAGTCAGGGCGGCGGGCGGCCCGGTGCTGAGTCGCAGCGTGTTTGCCCAGATGGCCCTGGCGCCTCCGCCGTGCCCCGGCGGCACCCACACCGCGTTCGCCGCCTGCGGCACGGCCGTGACCACGGTGGACCTGAACTCCGGGAAGGTCCTGGAACACAAGGAGGACATCTGCTCTGGGTGTGTAGGCTCACCGTGCGAGCGTGCGTGTGTCTGTATGTCCCATATACTGTACTTAACCCACACACACGTGTTAGTTCATTTTAGTTGACTATATACCTCTTAAGTTGTTGTGTTCGATATGCTTGATTAAAAACGTTGTTGCGTGTTTCCCAGTGAGATCACTGTACTGGCGTACTGCCGTCATCGGCGTTATCTGGCCGTTGCTTCCACCGACCGGTCCTTCAAGGTGTGGGGTCAGGACTGGGAGCTTCTCGTGACGTTAGTAGGACACAAAGGTATACTTGTGTAATTAAAATATAATGTATAATCTAATAATTATGTAAGAACAGGGTGTTCTAGACCCTTATGATAATAATAATCCGTCTGCCCCTCTCTCCCCCTCTCTCTCCCTCTGTGTATTCACATGCATGTTTGTGGGTCAGGGGTTGTGACCTCTGCGATGTACTGTCCTGAGTCCGGTCTGCTCCTGTCTGGGTCCCTGGACGGCACCGTGCGCTGCTGGAGGCCGGGGAAGGTGACGGGGGAGGGGAAGGGGGAGGTGCAGTGCGTCCGTGCGGAGGACGGTGCCCCCGTGACGGCTGTAGGCGCGGGGGAGGGGGGCACCTTCTTCTCCCTCTCCCGGTGGGGGGTGGACTTCTGGAGCCTCCGCCGCCTGTACGCCCCACTCCGCGGAGGGGGAGGGGTACTGGGTTGCACCAGCGCCCTGACCCAGATCCTGGTGTCGCGCGCCCCGGCCCCCTACCCGCCCCGGCTGCTTTGCGTGCGCGCCGGTGGCGAGCTCACGCTGGTGTCGGGCGACTCGGGCGTGGCGCTGACGCGGCTCCGCGTGGCCGGTGGTCGGCTGGCATGCGCCGCCTACTGTCTCCAGCGGGAGGCGCTGCTGGCACTGACAGCCGGCGAAGACGGTGAAGACGGCGTACTGCTGCTGGCCGACGCGCTGAGCGACCCCGCGGTGCCCGTGGAGGGATGGGACGGGGGGGCGTGGGGAGGCGCGGGCCCCGCCTGCTGCCTGGCGCTGTACAGCCACGTGGCCGACCACCAGGGGGCGCTGCAGGAGTGGAGGAGCCTGCAGGAGGAGCGAGGGAAGCTGCAACGCAGCCCGAGGAGCACAGTGGTTGCCGATAGCAACAACAGGTAAACGGTGAAGCTGGTACAGTTGTGTATACCTAACTCCGCCTATCCACATAACTAACTCCGCCCCCTTCACAGGTACCTGGTGATCCTCGGGCAGAGCGGCGGCTGCGTGAGCGTTCTGTCGTTAGGTGACGGGAAGGTCTTGCAGGCAGCGGTGGCACATGACGGCCAGAGAGTCACCGCCGTGCACGCGCACCCTGAGAGCGCCCGCCTGGTCAGCGCAGGTACTGCACCCTATGGGTCGCTGGGCGTGGTGGGCCAGAGGTCATGGGGTCTGAGTCCCAGTGGGGAGGGTGTGGGGTCAGCACCCACCTGTTAGCATGCATGAGCACAAAGCCAGACCATTCGCTGAGCCAGCCTTTACGTAACGTCTGGGACGCAAAGCTGGCTAACAGCCTCAAGACCCGCCTACTTGTGTTTTGATTGACATGCACGGAGACCAACATAACTCAATGACCAGGTCGGAAGTAGATTTAAACAGTTTGTTGAGAAACCCACCAACACGACTCCGGCTGTTAGATACGTAGCCTGCTCTTACTAGCTTTGTACAGCTGTAATGAAGCAGACGTAATAGAATAACAAATCCAGATAAATAATGTCAATGTTTACTTTTATCTTTAATGTATGTTTTGTATTCCTTGTCAAATTTCCTTATATCCCCTACAAAATGAATAATCATCCAAATATTAATAATAATAATAATGTTTGATCCAATCAGCACAAGGCAGAGGTCCCTTAGGACGTTTCTGCCAGGTCATCACAACTGTAACTTCTTGACAGACAGAAGAACATGTGTGATGACTCACCGTCGCCCCCCTCAGGTGAGGACCAGACGGTGCAGGTGTGGCAAGTGTACCCCTACAGCCAGGCCTGTCTGGTCCAGCTGCAGAGCGTGTGCTGCACCCAGCCCCCCCTCATCCTGGCCCTGCTGGGGTCTCAGCTGGCCCTGGCCGCCTGGGACCCCCCCCACGGCACCAGCCTGACGCAGGTCGACCTGCTGCAGCAGCAGGGCTCCAGACAGCCCCCCCCAACACGGGCCCACGCGCACCTGCTCACAGGTGTGGACAATTACTGTGTGTGTGTAGGTGTGTTTGTGAGTGTGTTCATGAGAGTGTGTGTGTGTGCAGGTTTGTGCGCGTGCCCTGAGTTCGGAGTGTTCGCCACCGCCAGTCGAGATGGGACCGTGCGTATCTGGAGCGAGGAGAACCGGCTCCTCAGGTTGGAGACGCACCTCTCAGCCCACCCGTGTGTGTGTGTGTGTGTCTGTGGAGCCCCAGGGGCTTCTGGGAGGTGAGCTAACGTGCGTCTGTGCTGTTTGTATTGGCGGCACCAGAACCTTCCAGCTCTGTGCGGAGCCACAGTGCCTGGCGTACGGAGGGCCGCGCGGAGAGATGTTCCTGGGCATTAGAGGAGTCCTGTGCAGGATAGACTGGGCCAGGCACCTGCCAGAGTCCTGCATGATAACGGTGACTATGGATGGGTGGGTGGATATATGGATGGATGGTAAGGTGGGTGGGTGATTAGGTGGGTGGGTGGATGGATGGTTAGGTGGGTGGGTGGATGGATGGTTAGGTGGGTGGGTGATTAGGTGGGTGGGTGGATTCATCAAATGAAAACCACTCCTGTGGCCGTGTCAAATCCTATTTATTCCACTTTGTATTTACAGTTCCTCTGCAATCGGGAGTGTTCCGACTACATTCCTGATCCGCTTATAATCCAGAAAAATCCAGAGACGACTAACGATGAAATGTAAAGATATCATGATTATAATTCATGTATTTAATGGTGAATATTATTAGAGAGAGTAATAGCAACAGGCATGAAGACACACACACACTGTGTGTGTGTGTGTGTGTGTGTGTGTGTGTGTGTGTGCGTGCGTGCACAGGACTGCCAGCCAACACACAACAATGGACGTGGGTCACATCATCAATGCATGCCAACATGGACCGTATGGGGAAGACACTCAAAGACAGAGGGTGTGTGTGTGTGTGTGTGTTAACAATATAGTTAGTTATATGTAGTTACATGTAGTTACATGTAGTTAGTTACATGTAGTTACATGTGACTGTTTACAAATGTTTAAATGTAATATATTCCCAGCTAAATATTTTGTACAGATTTCATTTAATCAGTCACATGTAGTTAGTTACATGTAGTTAGTTACATTTAATCAGTCACATGTAGTTAGTTACATGTAGTTAGTCACATGTGACTGTTTACAAATGTTGTTTAAATGTAATCCATTCCCAACTAAATATATTGCAATCAGATAATTATCAATCAATAATGGTAAGGATGTTTGGAGAACAAAACATCATATCTGCTGTTCTCTTAACAACCCTTTGTTAACATTCAATAAAAAAGGCTTACTTTGATCTGCCCCCTAACAAGACACATGACATATGGCCAACACAGTACATCAGTTTGGATGGTGTTTCAAATTTAAGTAGTAAGTCATTCAAAAATAACGGAAAGTAATCTTAAATTCATACATTTTGATCATTCAAAAATTACGTTACTGATTACAGTTTTTAGTCTGTAACTAGTAACTGTAAAGGATTACATTTCAAAAGTGACCCAGGATATGACAGCTATGTGTCCAACGCTAACCTTCCGTCATTGGTCTGTCCGTGCAGGGGCTGGAGAGGCTGCAGGCAGTGGACCAGGACACACGGCAGATCCTGCATGGCCACGTGACTTGCAGGGGACGGAAACGTCAATCCACAGAGCAAACTCAGAAGGAGGCTTTTAACAACTATATGGAGATTATATATGGCAAAACACCCAACTATAAGGTAAACACCCAGCACATATCTATTGAAGCGCTTAGTGGGAGGAGCAGGTTATGGGGGGTCTCCAACGCCCTTTGGAACTGTAATGACATTAAGGGCTGAATACATAAAATGGACTATGGGCTATTTTGTTACTTAATGGAATATTGTAATATGTATATACTGTTACTACAACATTGTGTTGGAATAATAATTCCAGATTTGGTTGGAGGAGGGCACCCACGATTTGCCTCCTCTGGTGCTTCCACCTGTTTCACGGAAAGCGCGGAGCACTACCCCTCCCTCCACACCATGTGACCCAGAGCCGACAGCGTCACGCGAGGTGACAGGCAAAGTAACTGGAACACGTTTAGTTAGTAGTTAGATTTACTGCACAAATTAAGTGCGTTGTGCCTTGTTTGTGTCGTGGGAGGAGCAAGGCCACCCTTTGACCTCTGCCCTGCCTCTCCCCTCACAGCAGCCGGGGGTTCGCCACAGCGGAGCACTCAGCCTGAAGGACTTCCTGCGTCTGCAGGCCGAAGAGGCAGCGAAGAAGAAACGGGAGAAAGACGCGGTGAAGAAGAAGAAAAAGAAGACAGTGACGTTTGTGGTAGCCGAGGATGAGGATGATGTTCTCCTCCAGGAGGACGAAGAGCCCTCTCTGGTGGAGGTTCCTTCTCCACCTCCTGTTCATTCTACCCCCTCACCAGTCCAAAGGGTGACGACACCCGCCGCAGAAATCCCAGCGTTCCTCCAACAGTTTGTGGAGCAACGCTGGTTCCAGGACATGTATCCAGATCGCGAGGTAATACAGATCTACCACTCCTGGGACAGCTGCTACCAGAGAGAATATAATTTAACAGAGAGGTCAAAGGTAACGCGTGTGCACATCTTTGTACAGTGTATTCCCAGCAGCTTGTCGCCGGAGGACTTTGTCGCACGGCTGCTGGGTTACCTAAGCGGCTGCAGCGACGTGCCCGCTAAGCTCAAGGTGCTGGCTGCGCTGAGGGACCTGTGGAGGCAGAGTCTCCTGGAGAACCACCTGGAGCTGTTCAGGGGCCTCATTGGATCTGTGCCTCGGCATGTTGGGCCAGACATGGTAGGGCTAGAGTATACAGGACACAATTACATTATATGACATCACATTACATCAAATGACACTACGTATGACATCACATGGCATAATATGACATCACATGGCATAATATGACATCACATTACATCAAATGACACTACGTATGACATCACATGGCATAATATGACATCACATTACATCAAATGACATCACATGGCATAACATGACATCACATTACATCAAATGACATCACATGGCATAAAATGACATCACATGGCATAACATGACATCACATTTCATCAAATTGTATTAAGTTGCATTAACTACAGTATATGTTATACCATTTCGTACATAACAGACCCACGCGGAGGAGCTCTTAGTCGGTGAGATCTTAAAAATGGCGACATCTCTGAAGTCTGACACCGTCCACTTGGTGAGGACACTTCTGACCCTGCTGGCCCACAAATCACAGGGTCTCCGGTTAGTTCTCCTCTCCCCCTGTTGCTCTTCCCTCCGGGTTCTCCTCATGTACTTTCTCAGTAAACGGTAAGCTAGTGCAGCACTCCACCACCTGTTTGAGTGCTGCACCCCCGATCTATTTCAAGTTGACCTAAAGTGTCATGCTAACAACAACGGTGATCCGCAAATAAGGTTAGACTGAACTATAATAGGATATATTGTATGTTTAAAAAAGGTACCGTCTCACATCTCCCCTTGGGGATCGCCAGCATTATGCTAGTGACCTAAAATTATTTTTCTCCAGCTAAGGCTAAGCTAGTGGCCTAGAGTTCACTAACTCCAGCTAAGGCTAAGCTAGTGGACTAGAGCTAACTAACTCCAGCTAAGGCTAAGCTAGTGGACTAGAGGTAACTGACTCCAGCTAAGGTTAGCTAACTTTAGCTACGGTCGAGTTAATGGACTAGAGCTAACTAACTCCAGCTAAGGTGTGTTGCTGTTCCCTACCTACAGGCAGACTGCCCTGTCCCTGCTGGAGCATGTAGGGGTGGCAGAGGCTGAGCAGTGGCTGGTTCCTGAGCTGCACGACCGGGCCTCTGAGCTGGGAAGCCAGGGGGCCACGTGGAAAGCCCTGGAGGAGTCGGCCGTCAACTGGCTAAAGCTCTGGACGTCCAAATACAAAGTACATTAAAGCACATGTTTTTACCCTGTAGCTCAACTCTCCAGAGTATAGTCAGCTATCGCAGGCTAATTGTAAGCTACTTCTACACAGCCCTGGCTACATAAATAGGAATCGCTCACAACAACAATGCTTGGAGCTTCTGACAGAGTTTGTTATAATTTGAGCTCGAAGATACTAAGCTTCTCGAGAATGACTAAGCATGAATGAGTGAAGGAATGCACATTATTAATAATGCACTAGTTACATACCTCATTTCCTCACCGAATGATGTTTATCTGAAGTGGCTTGAAATAACATACTTGTGTAACCATGGCTAGCCGGTAGCGCAGTGCAGTAAGTTACTTTAACCTCTCTCCAACACCTCTGGAGCGCTCTACTGAAAGACGCAGGAGCCCTTAAGCTTTAGCCTCCCTTGCTAAGGCCTTCGCTGTCTAGTCTGTGGGAGCGGGGTTCGCATCTCGGCTGGGTCAGGCTTGCTTTGTTACTGTGTCTTCAGGAGCACGTGGGCTCGTCGCTGGAAGCACCTCTTCCCTTCACTCCGGTGGATGTGCTCAATTATTTCTGCTCCGCCCGCAGAGAGGAGCATCTAAAGAGACGCCGTGTTCCAGCAGGAGGCCGGAACGATGCGGTGGTCCTCTCATACTCTGAATGGTATTATAGGAGACTACACCAGAGACTAGCCCTGCAGACTGAATGGTATTATAGGAGACTACACCAGAGACTAGCCCTGCAGAGACCTGAAGACGCTTTAAACTACTGTAATAATTAAGTTGGCACTGTTTGATGGTGTCATAGCCACCCAGAACCAGTGTAATAATAATATTACAGCTCAACGTACTTTACAGATTACATGCAAATATGTACATTACAATGAAATGAACAAAACAAGGATGAAGTGGAATAAATAAAAATAAAAATAATGAGGTAGTAAAGATATTACATGTTGCAGTACAAATTAAAAGCAGGGGTACCATGCCATAATATGATAAGGCAGATTTCCTTCATCATAACTTGGTTTGTCTTTAACCAGGTTACTCTGCGATAGTGTCATAGCCACAGAACCACTTTACTCCCCAGCTATCAGTGCTCTCTAGGGGTGGAGTGGGGGGAGTTGAGGGAAATGTTTTCGTCATGTTATGACGCTTGTTTGATCTCCAAGACCTGTGTGTGCCGGACGCAAATCAATGAGTCCTGTAACACGTTTATGTCTGTCTATCTGTCTGTGCGTCTTCCTGTCTGTCTGTCTGTCTGTCTGTCTGTGCGTGTGTGTGTGTTTGCAGCATCTCCCAGCCTGTTCACCGGCTCGGGGAAACTTACAGCATGGCGAGGAACCGCAGGCCACCAGGTAAGGCTTCATCTCTCACACATCTCCCTTTCTGCCCTGCTGCTGAACACGTTAGGCTTGTCACACGGCACTGTTGCCCAGGGCTATCCTTCCTAAGACCCTTTTCTATCCACACACACACACAGTTAACCCAGAGTTAACCTAGACCCAGCTATGCGATTCACACTGCAAATCATTTAACCCCGAGTTGTGTCGACTTTCAGGAGCTAACCCCGCAGACTCTCGGCTAACCCTGTTCTGGAGAGCATAGGCTTTTAAGAACATAATTATATCCCAGGATTGTCAAAGGGAGACAGAGTGTGTAGCTGTACAGGACGCAGAAGCATTGCACGGCACTGCCGTAACCCCTTGACGCCTGAATATATTTCCAATAATAGAAAAACATTTTTGTGTTTTTGCTTTAAAGGTGATGCTGAATTAATTTAAGATTGTTCATTTTTATATAGCACACAAAAAATATATATTTTTTAAGGTATGATCCAAATTAGGGACACATGGTGGAGGCCAAGCCGAATTGGATGCATCAAGTTCGGCTGGGCTTCCACCAAAGTTTCGGTGAAGACCCAGGCAGGAACTACGTGGCATCTTGGCCGACCCGTGGTGCAGCAAAGTTGGCTTTTGTTCCAGCCATTACGGCCCTATTTTGCCTTTCTGGACGGATGTCCCGAATTAGTGACAAACCGAAATCATCAAACAACAAAAATATTACTCACATGAGGTTTATTCCAAAATTGTTAGCGGTAGAAGCAACCAATAAGCTGGCACATATGTTTTTATCTTAGCACAAATTAATTCCTTGAACTGGATTTAGTTCCCACTCGGACTGGTCCTAGGAGAGACCAGTGCAGGCAAAAGGTTCCTACGTATGCACTGAACATGCACAAACCAGAATTGGGGGAATACATATGCCTACTCGGCTGCCGTCTGACTGGAACCGGCGTGTCGCGAATACGCCTTAGTCGGCATCAATGGGTTAAAGGCAGGGTTAGGCATTTTCGATAACGCTTGCTGAAAATATCACTCTGCTCGTCTGCAGACACTCCACACATTGAAACACTTTCTGAAGCTAAGCGTATTACTACAGCTTTGTTGATGTTGAGTTTCCCCCACTTTAGTTAATATTAGAGTTCATATTCCTATTGAGGGAGTCGGGGCTGTGTAGAAGTATCAGACTATTTTTTCAACACGCACA
Organism: Forbesichthys agassizii; assembly: GCA_026546735.1. Classification (NCBI taxonomy): domain Eukaryota; kingdom Metazoa; phylum Chordata; class Actinopteri; order Percopsiformes; family Amblyopsidae; genus Forbesichthys; species Forbesichthys agassizii. The sequence continues at coordinate 1,684 of JAODLL010000527.1, read as the reverse complement.
GAGAACATTACTCTTGCGAAATGCGAGGAGATGTTTGGTGTATTTGACAAAACATGTATTAGCTTACAAATGTGCTTGCAATAGCTGATTACACCTTTAAGTGCGGTGTGAAGAGCCTAAAAGACACATTGAGCTGTGGACTCCTCCCTTTTCTCCCTCTCCCTCCCCCATAGGTCTCCCCCTGCCCCCCCTGAGGAGCAGGCCCCCCCTCATGGCCCTGCCCAGCTCCATCACCCTGCCGGTGCCCCGGGTGAGCTTGAGGCCCTTCCCCTCCCGTCTCCGAGAGGCCGGGTTCGAGGCCTATCGGCCGCGCTTCTTCCTGCTGGATCGCTCGTTCGTGGAGTACTACAGATGACCGCAGGGCAGCCGGTTGCCACGCCGACCGCTCGTTGCTAACCAACTGTGGCATTAAAGGTGGAGGCAGCGATTGTTTTTGTTTTGATAGAGGTAAAATATCAATATTTCTCCAGCATCGCTGACTGCACCTTTGATACAATACTATATTAATAGTGTGGACAAACTTTAATAATGTGTAGCTGACTCAGAATATAAAGTAAAATGTAGTTTTTTCATTTTGAACAGTGTACGCATGGCGAATCAAGTTTCTATTGGCAAACTGTATCTTTTAGTATATTAGCATTTGTATTATTTTAAGGCTGCGTTCAGACGTAACGTCTTTTTGAGAGCGGTTGGCCTCTTTTCTACATTATAACACTACGGAGCGGACCGTGTTTTTAAAAGTGCCATGGGCGCTCAAAAAAAACGCTGCCACAGACGCTTTTTGCAGCAGCTTGAGAAAAGTTCAGCTTCTCAGAAGAAAACGCCCTACGTCATCCGCTGTTTTGACAGTTGACCAATCAGAAGTGCGTAGCGAGACCTGGTGTTTCCCATAACAACCCTTTCAGAGACATGAAGAATATCTCTGAAACGTCCAGCTCTTTTAATCAAATAAAGAAGTTACGTCTGAACACTAAGACAATTAATGTGCCACTTAAATAAATACCTTCTACATTTATTTTCTTCTGTGCCATGTGTTGGTCCCTCATGCATACTGACATGTGCTCACAGACCACAGTAACCAGGGTGACACGCTGCTGTCTGTATCCTAACACAACTGGTTTATGGTCTCTCCTAATTGACACATGTACTAATTGTGCGTCTGCTAAATACTGCACAGGTACAGTAAATGTAACAAACGTGGAAAGATGACACACACACACACGACTAGTAGTTATAATATATTCTATACGAGTAATGTCAGGTCCAAAACTCCAAGAACCCTCAAGAGCAGGGATATTCAGCTCCAGTCCTGGAGGGTCGCTGCCCTGCATGTTGTAGATGTCTCCCCGCTCCAACCCTGGTCCTGGGAACCCCCTGCATGTGTTAGATGTCTCCATGCTCCAACCCTGGTGTTGGGGACCCCCTGCATGTTGTAGATGTCTGCCTGGTCCTGAGGACCACTTGCATGTTGTAGATGTCTTCCTGCTCCAACCCTGGTCCTGGGGACCCCCTGCATGTTGTAGATGTCTCCCTGGTCCTAAGGACCACTTGCATGTTGTAGATGTCTTCCTGCTCCAACCCTGGTCTTGGGGACCCCTTGCATGTTGTAGATGTCTTCCTGCTCCAACCCTGGTCTTGGGGACCCCTTGCATGTTGTAGATGTCTTCCTGCTCCAACCCTGGTC
>JAODLL010000526.1:0-13943 GCA_026546735.1 Forbesichthys agassizii | reverse complement strand
ACATGGGAGATCCAGGAACGACAGCCACCCAACCCAGCCAGACGTCACCTCCCCACCCGAGTGCGGGCAGAGCCAGCCGGGCTGATCCCGGCCCCGGACGGCGGCCCCGCCCCCCCAGACGACCACCCCCAAGGAAGAGGGCCAAAACCCGCCCCGACGAAACCGGTCACACGCCCCGGGGACTACCGCACGCCCTCATGGTGATAGAGCCGGCAGGGGAAAGCAGCGGGATCCCCACCCCTGCCGAAGAGGGCCCCGGCGACGGGAGGGGAAAATTGGTCCCAGGCCCAGGGACTGGCCGCCCGCCCCAGGCTAATGAGACCCCCCCATCCTCATCCTTGTACAGCAGTTGTTAATACATACTTTTGTGGTGCTTACAACATTTTCCCCCAGATCCCACTATAAAAAGCATAGCCTCCCTATACATGAATGTCTGGTAACGTCCCTGAGCATCCCCATCCCCATCCCCGAAAGCCATGGCAAAGTTTACACACTGCTTACTCAAGGTTTGATAGAAAATAAAGTAAATGTAATATTAACTTATTACATTTTTTAAAGTTTAATATTGAAAGATGAAAGGTTACACACCTAGATAGGCTAGTGTCCACATGCCATTTGTGTTGGAAACCTTTTTCCCCAATAAAGCAAACATAGGATTTCAGTGTTGCTAACTACAAGGGTTATTAACTGATGCAACCATCTGATGATAGAGCAGTTTCTAAATTCACTTCAAAGCTGACGAGGACAGAATGTACTTCCGTACCAATTGAATTAGCCCACCAACAAAACTGATAAATAAAAACAACAAAAGTTAGGTGAGAAATATTTAAATTAATTTAATCAATACTATTTACAGAAAAACAGAAAAACTGATGGACAATGAAATAGATATGATTAAGAAAGACACATCCAAATTATTTTGTTTCACCTCTTGGCCACTTGAATCTTACTGAAAGACAATTATTTGAGAGAAATAATTGTGTATCAAGACAAAGAAGAAAATCCCTTCTAAGAAATTCAAAACACAAAAAGGAAGAGTTCTCAGATGACCAAGAATCATTTCCACAAAGGTAAAGGCAATAGATATTTGAAACGATATGACCAAAGCGACCAAAATGCCCTCTAAAAGAAAACAAAATAACCACATGTTAACCAAAATAATCTACAAATTACAGCTGTAACAATTTTTAAAAAATGTTCTCATAACTTTTTATTATAAAAGTGTCAAATGTTACACTAAATAAAATTTTACAGTTATACAACTTTAGACAGTAAAATAGGATCTGATTGAGGTAATTCCACCATAATGGTACTTAAAAGTAAAAAATTAACAAAATAGATTCTCATCAGTTATTCCCTAAAAAGCTCCACATAAGAAACTTTATATTTTGTGTTCAGTTCACTTTTTGCTTGTGTACACAATTTCCTCACTAGGCCAAAACTTAAAAAATGATTCTGGGCAAACTCCAAGGAACATGTTTTCCCCAAGACATTGAATAAACTATTATTCAGCACAGTTGAAAACCAAGTTTCCTAGATAGAATAAATGTATGTGTAATTTTATACATATTCCTTGACAAGTCATATACATTCTGAAATGTTCATGTTTCCTGTTTAGGACAAGCCTGTCAACAGTCTAAATCCGTAGAATTAAGGATTTCATAACCTAGTTGCTTGGATATGACATAAAAATGTGTAGACAGGGTAATAGAAGACCAGATCAGAAATATTTATTTTGTAAACTTAATTAAGTCAGCGCACTTTTTGCAGGATAGGATTAATCTTTACAGATTTAGTAATATCATCGTTGGTGACATTGGTGCAAATATAGATTAATTGCATTTTTGACAGAATTGGCACCACACATTAAAAGGAAAGTTATTTCCCTTGTGTTTTTCCCGGTGGTGCCATCAAAAACAACTCAAAAGGGCTCACAATTAAAATTGTACTGCAATTTAGCCAAGAAAAGTAAATAAAATAAATACATGTTATTTGTTAGGTAATTACTTGTGTTAATAAGTCACCCAGGTGTTAGAATTAATGTCGATGTCATCCTTAATCCAATTAATAAAAACATTTTCATTTAAATCAGTCTAGACTAGACTGGAACTCCAATCATTTGACACACCACAGAAAAACCTATTAAAAACTAATAAATTACCATTATGTTATGCAGGACTATCGTTAGGCCTGTGTTGAATGCATTTCAACACAAAACATTTAAACATGTTGTAGTCTAAATGTACAAACAGTATTTAAATGTATTAATTTATTGTCTAGAACCAATCTATTCTAAGTCTGGCATCAATAGGCTATGTCAGAATAATACAATTTAAACTTTAAGCACCATTGCCAGTGTATTGCAAATTTGCAAATTAAAGGCTGAGGGCATTATGCTAGCAAGCAAACCAACCAACATGCGCATAAAAATGTGTAAGCTAATTGAGTTCATTTACATTTCCAGCAAATTTTTATGCGCAATATTAGATTAATATACGATTTTAGCATTCCTGTGAGAGTGGCAAAATACAAAGGTTGGACAACATGCAGATAAAGTTTTTCACATGTGCTTGATTAGACATCAGTGCACTAAATGGCAGTGCTATTTAGCACATTGAGAGAAGGTGCAGATACACATGCAGGATTGGTTGGCTGCTGTTATTTTAGCCAGAAAACAACATTAGCTATAATGCCTAAAGCTCGCCTTTAACGCAGCATTGAAACTGCTGAGCGTGCAGTGTGAGTGGCACATTTACTGACAGCCAGGATGTTAATGTTCTGCTCACATTTTATTCATCGACATTTAGGGTGCTTTCACATCGATTCTGTTTGGTGTGCATTGATATGAATAAAAAAAAAAGAAGTTTGCATAAAAAAATGCTTCATAGTTAACTGTACGATTCGACGCAATTACAGTAAATATTCTGTAAAATATCGGTAGTTGAAAAGTATAAACAGGAGCAATATATATAAAGCATCATTATATCCATGGGAAGAACAATGAGCAGTGGAATACTACAGCCGCTGTTGTAACATATTTCCACACCTCAACACTACTTTATTTATTTATTTAACTTTATATATATATATATATATATATATATGCGTGCCCTTTTTAAATTCTAACATCTATGCACAAATGCTCAAGTCGTAACAATATTATTTTTGGGCATGCTGAATTACTGCAATGTGATTATAAACAATAAACAAAATACCCAAACTCTGATGTGACTTAGATGACTAAAGTTGTGAAAGCACCCTTAGAAATCCTTTCTGCATTTACATCTGCATTTTTGTGCAATTCTCAGAGGTCAGAGGTCATTCCACATTCACGTGACAACTATTTATTTACTAACCTGTAGTAAAATCATCCACTTTGAGGAAATTGTATTGAATGCAAAATAGTAAATGTTACTTGTTAGTAAAACAGGGCCTGTATTCACAAAGCATCTTAAGGCTAAAAGTACTGAAGCTCCTAACTTGCTAATTTAGGACAAACTCCAAAAAAATAATGGGTGTCTCAGTCCTAATTTCAGGCCTCTTACATTTTTTTGTCTCATGAGTATTTAACAGTGTCCTAGTGCTAAATCTATCTTCTAAATCTGTGAAGTAAGTCCTCTTGACTACCCTTTGTCACCAATACCAAATTGTAAATGGCTTCTGCAGTCAGTGCTCCCCTCCAGCCCCATTGTGCTGGTGTTTTGAGTGCCCAAAGACACAGGACACCACTCAGTCAACAGGTTATCGTCTCCTTTTAAGAAAGGAGTAAATATATTGATGTATAGATTACATTCTAATCACATGTATAGCAAGGTCATTTATGTATTAATACATTTTATTTTCTTCAACCTTTTGGCTACTGAAAGCCCTTTACAGCAATGCCTCAAGTACAGCACATCGGTTTTATTCTGTTCATAGCTCTCACTTGTTCTTGCTACACGTTGCTTGCCATGTTATGATGGAAATTCATTATTGCTATGTAGTTCAGGCTCAAGTAATGTAAATGTAGATTATTGTTGAAATAGTTTTCTAGCTGGAAATTAAGCCTACTTGGTTATCATTTTTGAAAGGGTGGGCAAAGCCCATGAGTTCACTGACAGACCCTTACCCTATCAGCCAATCATTGTTCATGAAACACGGCATCATCATAGGCAACGGGGTCAGCCCCACCCTCTCTCTTAGCTTAAGATTTATCATGATTCCTTAGTAATTCCTTAGTATTCGCATTGCGAATAGAGTTGAGGAGGGAACTTTTAGTTAGGACCTTTTGTGTGATTTAGGAGTGATTTTAGCAGTAAGATAAAATGCTTTGTGAGTACAGGCCCTGGTCTTTAGACTGTTCTGAAATATTTTTCGTTGGTTTGTGTGTATTTGACTAACTTGTAGCACAAAATACAACATAATATTGGGTCTAATTATTGTGTACCGTCATCAACTGAACCTGACAGACACCTACCTAGTGTAATGTTCGTATCATTAAGGCTTGTATAAAGATAACACTTTATTGATCCCTGCAGGGAAATTCAGGAAAGTTTAACTAGTATAAAAAACGTCATGTGACAAGGCTATACTGTGAGATATTGCATAGTATTTATCATCTTTGCCATCTTAATTGTTACAAGCTAACTTAAAAAATATTATTTCCTCATTATGCACAATTCCGACTATATACAAAAAAAACGACTTTTTGTGAGCGAGGGCTTGTGTGTTTGACGATAGTAAAGCAGGACATGTGCAAGTATACAGGTGTGTGTGTGTGTGTGTGTGTGAGAGAATGGGGCTCGGAGCGCTCAAAACGGGGTGTGGAAGTGCGTGTACTGCTGCGAAGGTGTGGAGGGCGACGGGGCGCTGGGGGGAGAGCTGTTAGACATGTGCGAGGACGGGGAAGAGTCAGACAGCTGCAGCTCTTCAAGCTTCCTCAGGTACTCGTCTCTCAGGGCCAACAGCTCCTTGTAGCGCTGCTCCACCGGACTTTGCTGCTGTAGCGAGACACAGAGGGCCATTCACATCACACAGAGCCTTTGGGTTGCTTTTGTCTTGGCAGTGCAACATGAATAACCGCGCCTTAACTTAAGTTTCTTTATGCCCTTATCCATGTAAAGATTAAATTTTGGGGTGATACAACTACATCCTACTCATCTATGGTCTACATTTACATCCAGGGTGTTTACAGCAGTTTTTAAACTCCTTTTTACAACATTGTTTTACCTGTTGTCGCATGCGTGGGTTCCAGCGGATGTAATACGCCACCCAGAGCTCCAGGTGGCGCATGCTAGCGACAGGGTAGAGGACGCGCCCAGACTCTGGTGTGTAGAAGGGATTAAGGTAGTCGACAATGCTACTGTTCACCAAAGACCAGAGGGACACCGTCTTCGTCCGCAGATCCTATACAGGGGTGAGATACAGCAGTAGCATCAATATTAGGATTATAGATGATGCTAAAACATTAGTTGGTTTGCTGTAACTTCTGCTTCTAATAACGTCACACACACACATAAACGTCCACTAACCAACAAAACACAACGCATATGAAATCGAATACATGTCATCCCTGTTTATGTTTTAGAGGTGTGTATAGGATTGCTATTATACAAATGTTAGAGTGGTGGCTTCACATTAAAGCTGCAATCCGTCTATCTGTTAAAAATTGTATTTTGTGTTGTGAGGTAAAACACTTTTACCGTGTTGGGAAATATACTAAAGTGAGCTAATGATTCCATGAGATTGTAGACTTTTTGTTTTTCTTACGTACTGCTTGCATTCCCAGAGTGTGACAAATGGAGACACAATGGGTGCAAATTGCTAGCAGCAGTCTCAAATAGACATTCTGCAGTATAGTATAGTCATTTACTTTTTATTAAACGTTTTAAGAAATTAGACAATTAGGCTAAACGGTTTAGGGTAGCAGCTTTACTGATGGGTTGCCTTGCCCTGTCTTGCATGCATGAGTCCATAATATTTGGAGAAAACAAGCTGCATTGAGTCTTACGTTCTGGTCTCGTACACTCTCACAGTTGTAGAGAAAGGTTCCGAATCGGCAGCTATAGAGGTGTTCCAGGATGGTCACCAGAAGGCGCTCGTTGAACTCAAATGCTGTTGGGAACTGGAAGCACAAAAGAAATATTGGAGCTGAACATGTGAGAGAGATGTTTGGTTACTGCCAGGTAGTACTGGCATACAAAGTACTTTACCTGCTTGGTCATCTGCCATACACAGTCGATGAACTGAACAAAAATGGGTGAGCGGTCCTGATCTGCGTGGTTCTTGTCTCCATGACCAATCCTCTACAGGAACACATGGGAGCAACATTCATGAACATTAGTAAATCAATACAACTTTTTCAAGTCACTCGTGAAGATAGTCATGCTTGAGGATAGTCATGATTATCCCAATAATGGAAATTCACCACAATACAATTATCTTGAGTATTTTTATCTTGATGAACAATACAATCATATTGTGCCATCCCTACTAAAAAGGGAACTCTTTAATATAGCTTTACAATATCAGATTACAGGAAAATGTTTAAGTAAAACAGATGCAATGTTTCCAATCCATGGCTATTATTATGGAATATCCTTACTGAGGCAAACTTGTGGCCAAAGCTGATCCACTCCTTCTCAATCAACACCTAAATTCACAGACAAAAAAAAAGGATTAAAAAATATTGTGGATGTTTTCAAATTGTGTACACACTTCTGACCTTAGATATATTATGTACACATACTAAGCTACATATTATAGCTACATAAATAAACAGCAGCAAGTCTGCCCTACGTGAATACAATTCACACGCAAATGTCTGCAGTTGCATTAGGAAATGAGGTGGCGATTCCAACCAGGTTTCATTTAAGATGCATTTTGTTGTTCTGTAGGTTGTACTCCCTGCGTTTACCCAAGCGTGCACACACCTGAAATCCTTGCAGGGTGCGATAGTGGCTGTCCAACATAAGCATGGCCAAGGAGGTGAGCTGGGCAGTGCGGTCCCAGCCATCACTACAGTGGACGACCACAGAGTTCCCACCAGAAACCTTGTCTGCGACCTGAATGGCTCCTGACAACACGAGCTAAACAAAAGGAAACACACAGACAGTTGATGTAGCAAATGGTCCTTAGTCGTAGCGCTATTGATTATGCTGCTAATTGAAAGATTGTATACAGGATCAATGTTAATGTAATATTAATGTTTAAGGCCATTTTTGGCTTGCTTCCTTTTTATCTCTTCATATTTGTCCTAGAATATATACAATAAAGTATTTGCTTCAGTTGAAGGCTCAAACAATGAAAAATGGTATTCAATGTACCTTCTACAATGAACTTCTTAAACAACAACTTTAATCTAGTCTCTGAATGCATTTCACTTGGTAAAAACACATGAAGTGTCATTTTGAAGATAGCTTTTTGTTCTTATAGCAATGTTGTAGATAGAGAGGGCCGACATACACCTACCAGTATCAAATATGTCTGCCAGAATAGTGATAAACCTATATGATAAAATAGTTGCCCATTTGTCTGGCCAGAACCACCACCAATTCTATGTCCCTGGTATGCCCCCTAGTGGAAAGCATTTCAACTTCCAGCAAAGTAAAATATATTTTCCACATAAGACATCACCATTGATATCTGACATAATTTACCAGTAGAGGGAGCCATTGCACAGAGTTCACAGTAGAAATTATTACATCTCTTCCTTCAAGAGCAACGCAACACAGAAGAAAGGGTGAGCACTGCAGGGCTGATGTTTGTACTGTGTGTACCAAACATGAAGCTAGATGACTGCATTACCATTATATCACCCCCAAAACGAGTCACCCTTACCTTAATGTGTTCTAGCCAGTGGGTAGACTCAAGACTGGACAGCCAATGAGACTCTTCCACGTTGGGATAGACAATGTCTTTGAGCTTCTTCAGGGACTCCCTCATGACATGGATGTTATGAATGTCAAGAAAGACCAGCTCTGCATTCTGGTACTCATCGCCCTCATAGCCACCTCCTGTGGCCTGGGAACAAGCAGGGTAGCATGGATTAGGGCCCACTAATGCTGGAATCACTCAGTCATATGTCCAATTGATACTAGTAGTCAATCTAAAGTATGTGCCATTTTACAGTGTTCATTATAGACAGGATCACACTTGGGTAATTTAGAGGGCTGTTTTTGATACATTTTGTTTCTATTACTGTAGAGAACAATCTCTAAACTCGGTTGTTTGATTAGATTTTGTTCACTTATACAGTTGGGATAGGAAAATTAGGTGGAGGTCAACATTGTATGGAATTACACTTTAGCCCAGTGAGATCAGATTCAACATTTGCGTACTTCTTCCATCAAGACCTGATGAGACAAGGTGCATTTTAGTCATTCATCATTAGTGTCTTTGTTCTGAAGACACACGGTGAATGACAGGCATTTTGATTGGCTAAAATATATGCTTGGAAGCTACATGCATTGTTAGCACCTGTGTGAACCTCAAAAACATTTCCAAAGCTAATGCTAACAACTGGAGATGTAATCTGCGTGATCTGCATGAGGGAAGTGACAATGACGCAGAGTACAGCCGTTTCTTTGAGGGTGAAAACAACATTGAAGATTCTGACCCTGATTATGATGTGACTGCTGACATTAACCAAAGCTCAGTGAGGAGGATTAGAGCCAGTTTGCCCAATTTCACCATTACTGGAAAACGGGGAAATAACCATATTTACCAATGCTAGAGCTCTGTCCATGATAATAATAATAATCATGGTAATAAGTAATGACGATTTGAGTAATAATGATGATTCAGTGATAAAAAAATGAATAATACTGTAATGTGTGTAGAAATGTTTCCATTTATAGATTTGATTTAATTTTATGTTAAAGATTATAGCAAAGGCAATAATTTACATTGAAGCCAAATGTATAAACTCTCAAGTGCTTTTTATTCTATCTGGTAGAGGCAGAGAAATAAAGGTTTTAGTGGACACAATTCTGTCAAGTTTGTCAGAACATATTAGGAAGATAATTTCAAGGAATAAGTGTTAGAATGCATTTTTAAGAGGGCCCCTAAAGTCTTAAATTAAAGATACTGTAATTGGAAACAATGATAGGATCAGTCACAAACTACAGGGTTATAGGGGGGTTAATCTCACCCATCAGAACCTAGAAACCAGAATGTGCATTATGAGGATGTTTGCCCGATAATAGACTCTCCCATCAAACTTGTGTAGGGCTGGGCAGTATACAGTTTAATCCGGTATACTAGTTATAATTTCCCGTACAATGTGAATTTTTCCACATACCGCCATACCGTAGCACAGCTGAAACAAAGGCTTTAATGCTTGTTGTTTGATGCTAGAAATGCTATGGATCACTGTTCAGTGTATTGAGTGAAGACCCATTAACTGAGCGCACCAGGTGTGCTTGTTTTTACAGTGGGGCATTCCAATCAAATCCTATATTGAGAACTCAAAAAGGCGCAGACACCACCCCTTGTTGCGGAGCAGTGATGGGAGTCAAACGGCCGGCAGCTCTGAAGCCGGTTGTTAACAAAGCTTAATTAGTCATCAGACTATGCATATACAGCTATACATAATGAACGTTAGCGCAGTATGTTTACAGAGCCAATATTTTGACATTCCAACATTTGATGTTCATGTTTTCCTATTTTAAACCAAAAGCAAATGCAGTTGTATAATATTGTTAATCTCACTGAAAAGAGTAAACTACATATAATAAGTTTACATAAATCCGATTATGTCCTGCTAAACGGATGCTGCTTTGTTAGTGTAAAATGGAAACAAGTTCAACATTGACCTACATGCTGGAATAAAAATGTTGATATTCTATTCTGAAATTAAAATAGGCCTAAACCACAAAGCTAGAAAGGCCCAGACATGAGGGGGGAAAAAAACAAAAACATGTATACTGTAACATACCATGAAACCGGTATGTCTATCACTGAAACTGATATTTATTTTTGCTCATACCGCCCAGCCCTAAACTTGTGACAAACAATTATGATTAGATTCTTGCCAGGTTTAACCAATCAATGCAAACAACAAATGACTAACAATGTCCAGGTAGCTGAGAGGAGACCATCTCTATTCATCTTGTTCCACTGTAGGCATAATACATTGTGCACCATGCTAAGAAAGTACCGGCTTCCATAGCAACCAAAAAACTTCCGTCAAGCAATATATAAATGTAGAAGCAAAATAAAATAACACAATACAACATTACTCAGAAAATAAAGTATTATTATAATAATACACCTATTAATAATAAAATGTGTATTACAATAATAAGCTAAACATTATTTGCTGTGGTAGAACTGGCTAAATTTGGTAGTGTAATAATAATAATAATAATGAACATTGAGTTGTTTGTGGACAAGTGTAGACGGGGGTGCAAAATAAAGTATATGAACGTGCAGATCTCATTTGTGGAAGTCATAAAACATGTTTCATTTGCTGGTCAGACGGTACGTCATTTGATTCCATGTGGATATGCAAACACGTCGGTTCTGGGATGCCTTTGAGCGCACACATGCGACTCGAGTGTGTGGTCTCCCCCTGACCTTGTTTGCCACAGCGTTGACGCTGGGCCGTGCATCATATATGGTGAGTTTGGTGGTGCCGTTGGCTTCACGGACGTTCTCCAGGTAGCGCTCGTCATCCCTGTTCCTTTTACCAGACATGCCGACAAGCGGCTGGCTGCATCGAGCAATTACTGCATTGTTTTCCCTGTGGCTCCACGATAGCACCTGAAACACACACACACACGCCAGTGTTCTTAAAGAAACAATTTACATAATTGAATTGCTTACCCCGGCCTTACGTACTGAAAGACAAATGGCTACTCTCATCTGTTCAAAGAAATTACCTACAATATTATTCAGACACATTATTATATTGACACATTTGCCAAGTAGTAAGACCAGATTATCTGTAGAAGAAGCGGAGGGGCATCGCCAGGATTCCAGTAGGATAACAGATTTTATATTTATGTTTTCCATGTGTATCTTGCGCACAGCTCCCTGTGTGCGCGTTATGAAACACCTGCCTACTTTGACACATATTACTATCTTGATAATGTGCCCATAAAATAACAGTGAGATCCTCCACTGCTTTGCACCAGAAAGTAAAAACAAAACCATCAAAACATGTACAAATACAAAGTGGCATCGTTAGTGTTTTACTGCCGGCATCTAAGACCTTGAGATTTGATAATCATTGGCAAAGGCTAGCTTCAAGTAGACGTCCTACATATATATTGTCAACTCACTGGTATGCGGTTTCTTGACCTGAAAGTGGCAACTTTCCTGAGATCCTCATCTGTAGTGGAATAGGGCACTGCCAGGAGTGTGGGATAGGTGTCACACAGCTCATAGCTCTGGTTGGCGAATGTGATTCGCCACTTGTTATTTGGTAAACCCTGGGAGGACAGAAAAGCCAACAGCTAGTAAACATCATTACATCATTATGTGACCTTGTTCCTCACAGCGGTGCTTGAAGTAGGTTCACATATCCTAGATTTCACTGTTTACAATGAAATATCGGGCCTTATCCTTTAGTAGATCTCAATCGTTTGTCCCAAGAAACTATCTTACTGTGTGTATGGATCTGAATTGTATTAACTGACACTTAAAAGTTAATTGCTGTCTGTTTGCCTGTGCATACATGAATTTCTTTCAATAGGGAAGCACTGACAATAATAATAATAATAATAATAATAATAACAATAATAATAATAATGGATGGTGAATAAATTATAAATAGAACAGTTTGTTGATATACCAACTGCAAGATGTCCATATGCATTCACTGTAAATTGCTTCAGACACAAGGGTCTAAATGATTCGATTGTGTTAGAGAGCTAAAGGGCTCTTCAGCTGTCCAATCAGCAAGGCTGCAGGAAGCCTATTGATCTGTTTATCATCATTATTCTGTTATGGGAGTCTGTGGCAGCAAGACATACGCACAGAAGAGAGTTCACATGTTTCAAATCAAGTCCTTATTGAATTACAATCTGAAGCAGGACAACTTCAACACCAGAAGGATACAGTACATCTGAAACAAAACTGCCCTTCATACCTGTCTTCTGTACTCCTCCATTGGTCTGTAAACACTCCAGCCATTCTCTTCATATTTCTCTTGACTCAGATAGGCAAACACGGGCTGAGAGGGCAATGGTGTGTCACAATTAGTCATCTTAGAGACAGCCATAACAGTCAATATACAAGACATTGGCTAAGTAATGAGCTCAGAGTGTCTCAAGCAAGGGTCTCTAACCAACATCCCACGCAGATCTGTTGCTGCCATTCATGAAATGCATAACACGATTCAAAATAAATCAGATCCTACCATCGTCTACGTAATTGAAATAAGTGAATGCTAGAAATGTTCTGTTGCTTAAATCTTAACATATTCCTAGTGCCATTTATCACAGGCAGTAAACATTTCATATGATGTCAATGTATGCTTCATGAATGCCATGAGATCTCTGGGGGAAAAAAAAAAACACACAAATGATGTCGGGCACTTTTCTGCTTGAGTTTATTTTTAAACTCAAGGTGCTCAGAAGCACTCCTGGAAAAATACTAGGTGCAGCCGGCGCCTAAATGCAAGGCGTAAAGGTGCCTTTAAGCAGCTCTTTAAATGCTAACTTATATGAAACAAGAAGCCTCTCACTGCCTCCTGTGCCATCGGCCGCTACACCTTCTCCAACATGTTGCAGCAGCATACGCTTGAAAAATCACTGATCTCCGGTTCAGTTGACACTAGAAACCCATGTGATACAATTACGCCTTGATCTTTCTCTGTTGCAGGAACACTGGTGTGTTTTACACAATGAAGACATTTTATTTAACTGGCCATCTTGTTACTAGCTGAACAGATATAGATTTTGGACCGTACAGATATACTCACCAGTCCATGTGAAAGGGGGAAGGCATATTTAAAGATGATTTCAAAGATGTCTCGCCTACTGTGACCTTCCTGTTTCAAAGCAAACCTCAAGTTCCTCATGTCCTGATAAATGGAGTAGAGATGAAAGAAGCGTCAAATTGTGTGTGTGCGTTTTGATCATTAGGCTAACACCCTCATCTGGAAACATGCAAGTGCCTGAGCACTTTATGGTCCTGTGATTGAATTGGCCTTGTTACAACTGTTGACTTCAATGTCATCTCACTAACCCATCCCGATTGGTCCACCAGCAGGGTGGCTGTACGAACACTAGTGCGAACAGTGTTTCCAGACTATGATCTCAGCGAAAATAAATTGAGCTGAGGGCAATAGTTGGGCGGAGCCTGGCTAGCACAAACCCAAAAGATAAAACGATACACTGTTAATATGATTTTACATGGGTGAACTCCCAAATCCAAAAGCATACAGACCTTGCAGGTGATATCTAGCCCATAGGAGTTTTCGCCTCTACTCGTGGCACCACCCATCTTCTCCACACGACTGATTGCTCCCAGTGGAACATTCAGTGTCACAGCAGAGTCCTAGAAATGCACATATACAAAACACCAAGTCTGCATCATTGGTTTTTGACCACTAGCAGAAGACATTTCTAGTGGCTTTTTGAGTATATTTTAGGACACTCTCAGACCTCAGCTTCAGTTCTCAGACATCAGACAACACATCATCATTCTTTAAACTAAACACAGTTAAGTCTAAGGGCGCATTAACACCTTACTCGTTTGGAGCAGTTGAATTGGAACGTGGAGCGCTCCCCCGGATCGGTTAATTTGGGCATATGTGAACACAGCAATCACACTCTTTTTGGAACAAATCAAGCGAGACCGCTTACAGGGGTGGTCTCGGCACGTACGCAATCAAAATCTAGAGCGGTTTGTTTGCAACATTTTGTTGGTAGCCAGGCTAGAACAAGATCACGGGTACAAGCGGCCAAAATGGGTTTTCTCAGGAGGGTGGCTGGCTTCTCCCTTAGAGATAGGGT
>JAODLL010000525.1:0-13944 GCA_026546735.1 Forbesichthys agassizii | reverse complement strand
TAGTATTATTTTCAGCAGACTGTGTTTTTCTATTTTTGTGACTTAGATGAAGTTCAGAGCACATTTTATGACCAATTAATGCAAAACTCCACGTAATCCCAAGGGGTTCACATACTTTTTCTTGCCACTGTGTGTATATATATATATATATATATATATATATAATATATTTTATATTTTATGATTTCAAGTAAATACTACTTGAAACTACGCAACGCAAGTGTGTTTGTTAGTTAGTTTCAGACTGACGCAGTTGTCATATTCCCATCCAGCTTCCACATTATTTAAATAGCAAGTGGGTGTGGTTGTCTAAACATGAGGTGTGGTCAGGTGCATTGTTGGCGTATTGCTATCTTGAGAAAGAGGAAAGCGATGTGCCAACACTGTTATATCAATAATATGTAGTAATGTAGCTACAGTACACGTACACAGGCCTGTGCTCAATGCATGTACTCTCTGCTTGTTACACACATGCAGGGACGTGCAGCAGGGATTAAGAATGTATAGATTATTATTGTCGTGTATTGTGTGATTACATTTGCTGTAGTTGTTTTCGGTGAGTGCTTCTGTGTTCACCATCCCCTGATGTCCTGGCATAGTGCAGCCACAGTTATGCCAGGAGACACACTTAACCTCCTCCCATGCTTGCTCTAGCTCGGGGAGCTTTGCTGGAATCCTGCAGGTGATGTAGACGCCGATCTGTCTGCGTGCTTTCACTTTGCACACAAGCAGATGCGTTTCAACTGCTAGCTTTTACAGGGAATGGGAGACACTGGTTAATAATATGTTACACCCAAAACACACCCATGAATAAGTGAGTGAGTACAACCCTTTTGAACAATGCACCTGGTGTTGCGACCATTTTCTGCATCCTTGACGTGCCCATCAGTACAATAAATAATAATTCGTGCTAATTTGTGCTTTAGACCATGTTCTTAGATCGTTAAAAATATGCCTTATACTGTATCTCAGAATTCTGCTTGCCTAGAGTATAGGCCTAAACCCTCCATCAAAGAGCTATTACAGAAAAATACCGTAGACTACACTTTTGCTGATTTGAATTGTCCGCCAGGTAGCAGGAAGAGATAGATGGCTAACAGAGCTTTGCTCAAACAAGGAAAGGTTGGGCAAGATAAATCTCTGGAAAGCGAACACATCAAGCACTATTGTTAGCACATAGCGGGAGATTAGCAATGATGGCTGTATGCAAGCTAGCAGGGTTGGTTGGTGTTTTGTGTTGAATGCTAACCCAGCCCACCCCTGCTGACACTACCATGATGTCACAATTAGCCGGTATATCAGCAGACATGATTGCTCGCCCCAGTGACGACGCAGTCAATCCATCTCCTGTCACGCTAATGTTGCTAATCTGGAGATCATTATCGGCCTGATGAATTCTGCACCGCCTTTTCACCCAGTAGATTACACCCAGACTGGAATAAGGAAATATATACCGCACTGATTTCAGAGGCCAACAAGCTGAGAATATGATTAAATTACTCACAAAAGACTTCTGTTAGCCTAGCTTCATAATAACCTGGCTCAGTGGTCTTCAAAGTGAGAGTTGTGATAGGTAAATGGTAAATGTTGTGATAGCTACTGAGAAAGATTGCCCTGTGATTTTAAGGGTCACAATATAAAATATAATATAACAAAATAATTTTTTATACGTATTAAAGACACATTAAAGACCTAACATGTATACATCTTTAATGTGTGTAGGCTACATACTTCTTCAACTGGAGCTATTGGTAGGATTTTTGAGCTATACATTTAATTTGTTAGAAATGCCATAGATGTCGGTCAGCTATCAGCAAGTGAAATGCACTGTGAGAATATGTGCTCTGGTTGATAGCCCCTAGCTGCCTCTATATTGTTGATTGAGATTTATACCCTGCCCATGCCCAAAGATTTCGGAACAATCAGGGCCTCTTTTTCCTGATTGCTTAGGCGAATCTACTGTACCTTGCCTGTCAATCACAGGTTTGTCAATGGGCTTTAACATGGCAGACCAACATGCTCCAGTGGGAGGGAGCAGAGGAGGGAATGTGTTGTTGATTAAATAATACTCTCTTTCATTCTTTTTCAACTACAGTAACTCTCCTTCCAACTCTCAAATCCTATGCCAGCTTTAAATATCAGCAATATACTCATTGTCTCAATAAACTGGCCACGTACATTACTGTATAATACTGCATGTGGCATATTTAATTATTTAATCATAATGCTGCTCAGTGTTTGCACTTTGCACATTATTACATTTGTTCCCCTAAAACAAAAACATACACTGTTATGAATCACATGTACTGTATATTTTCGTTTCCTGGCTTAACATTTTTGAAAACTGCTGCTTGAAAAAAAACATAATTCAGTACACCTATAGGCCTACATCATCACTCACATACCCCCCTGCCTCAATGTCATTGGATGAACATCTATAAATATCTCATTCATTTTCACTGGTTTTTCAACTGACACACGCGCGCACACACACACACACCAACACACACACTGTACAGCACGCTTGTGCTCTCACGTATACTCAGACAGATCTTCGCAACTCTCACTGATTAGAGCGCATGATTAATTAGCAGGCAGATTGGCAAACGCCAGTGAGCATCATTTTATATGCAGAGTTAGAGTACAGTCTCTATAGATGGAATGCAACAACGTCCTATAGCACCCCCCTCTCTGTTTCTCATTGTCTGTCTCCATCTAATTCATTCTCAGTTTCTGTATTTTTAAGATTTTTTGGGTTAATCCTTCCTAGAGGACCACAGCCCTTGTAATAGGGTTAGTGACACACAGTTGTACACATCATCTCACATGTGGTCCTCCATAGAGCCACTTCTTTTTGCTGCAAAAATGTGTTTACTCAAATGCCCGATACATTGTTCCAATGTTATTGGCTAATTTTCTGATATTTGGTGTATAATTAAATCAGTAGAAGAATATATGGATGGCAGAAAACAAATATTCTCTCATATATCTTCTTTGATATCAAACCTAAAAATGTATTACTAGCTGGGCTCTAAATATAATTTTAAAGCAATAATTTAAACCAAAATGCAGAACAAGATTCAAAGTAATAAGTACAATATCACGTTCTCCCGAAATGCATCTCTCAACCCTCGCACTGAGAAACCTTTAAGGGATTATTCACCACTTTACCTCAAATAGAGTATAGGTGAAGCCTTCAACGGCCCATTTTAGCCTCTGTCTCATCTTCATAGCACCTTTTCCACCTGACCTAATTATTCACTTATTCATCTGTTACCAGTTCTTTCATTACTGGGCCTTAAGGGGGTTTAATAATCTTGAACTTTATATACAGCCATCTCATTCCAGGCCCCCTGTTTTGCTAGAGCATGTGGAGGGCCTTGTGGGAGGTGACTGCTGTAATTTATTTGTTTGCATACAGGGCATATGTCCAGCACTGATTGATGGCTTTGGTGCTTAGTTGGCTTGGAATGCTCCAGGTTTACACTAGAATATGCTTTGGGTCTCTCAGAGGAGCATATCCTCAAATAGAGATAAATAAATAACACACACAGAAATGCCTGCATGTAAACATGTGCTTTGAACACACGCAAAACACATGCTGGGAACAAATCCACATGCAAAACCACACACAACAAAGCACATTTGTGGTTGCTTGTTGCAGGAAAACCTCTTTCCATTTAAGGTTTTTTAACTCAAATGTCTCCCAGATAGCTGGAGCTTTAATAGTAATAGAATGTCATCCTTCCTATATTTTCAAATTAATCTGCATGGTGATTCTGTTAATCAATGCTAGCAAACTAGATGTGACTGATAATGGAACACTTTCTTACACACTGATATTACACATTTGGCTTTATGCAGACTTCTGCATGATCGGTAGGAGTTACACACATTGATATTTGTATTGCTTGTATAATGATACACAACCAAGACTGAGACACTGGTGACCATCGGGTGAAAGTCAGACACGGGGAAGAAAAATTTTCTTTCTTGGTTCACTTGTCATCTCTCTGTCACTCTCTCTTTCCATTTGTTTCTGGGGCACTCTCTGACTCATCCTCATAATAGCTTAACCTGTGCGGTATTGTTTCTATTTCTTCATCACTACTATTCAATTATATAACAGACCTATTTTCTGAGGGGCTGCATGCGAGAGGGTTCAGTTAGGATTAATCCTTTTTTCACTCAAAATGGCACTCAGAGATTCTACACCCGCATGCATGATTGTTTATAAAAGGTATCCATTAATGAAATGTGGCCAAACTGAACAATAATAAGTGTCACTGTGTTAAGGACCTTTGTAAAGACATTTAGGTTCAGAAAACAATCATTTTATTTTGTTTAGAGTAAAACACATCTACATTATGGAACTAATATCAACCCAAAAATACTATATGCAACCTGAAAAAAATTAATCTTGTTTTAGAGATAGAGGGTGTATGATTTAACCAATCACGTTGTATTGACAATCTGAATCTTATAGTATACTTTTACTATGCTATACTATACTATGGTATGCTATCAAAAGCTTTTGTCAATATATATAAGCAGATGGTGCATGGGTTTCCTAGCCTTGCGAGACCATCCTGATCTAGCGAGCTTTTTTCTAAAACGCAGATGGCATATGTCATACGTTTTGGTTTTCACTCTGACTGATTTTAAACATACTGATTGGGTGATATAGTCCAATTGGATGTAAAGACGTTTGATTTAAATGAATTAGCACCACCTTTATGACAAACACTTTTAAATTGAGGGGTTCCAGACTGGTTGTTGTGGCTAATTGAAACTGGATCTTATAAACATGATCACATGATGGTCTCACAAGGCTATTTGGTAGTTTACCGGCAGTGGGAAGGGAACATTTCGACCAAACAAATCAGTCACATTTACATGTAAATGTGACTGAAGTGTACAGGTGCAGATGGACAACTAAGAACACTACACAGCACACTGTAGTACATTGTACCACGACAAACAGCATCACGCTAACAAAGCAGACACTACAGTACACCCTGCAACACAACAGGTGCTCTGATTGAATATGAGTGATTGACGAATGGAGGTCCAGTGTGTAGCTGGCGTGCTCTGGCTGTATGGATGGACAGCTGCAGTTTGGGATTAGTACACCGGCGAAGTAGAAAGGGGAGGAGGAACACCATTCCAGGTGCATTGCCCAACATTATTATTATTATTATTATTATTATTGTAACGTGTAACTGCATACAGTCGCTAAGACAGTTTGATTTGTACAATTAGATTGACAAAACTGAGTTACATCTGTAAAACAGCATTTGCATCTTGCATGATTCTTACTATCATTATTTACAAGCAAATGTTGGGGGTGATAAACCCTCTATTATATACTATGCCCTTATGGCATAAACACAAACAAGCCCTCATTTGTATTTTAGATAAATCCAATGTAAAATGATGAATCAGCCATTTGTTGTAATTCATTTATCAGCTATCCAGTAAAACTCAGTGTCCATTTCACTTTCTCTTTTTTGGCTGCTGCAAAGGAAATAAGTGATTTTGGAATTCTTTACAACACAAAAACATGCCACAATAAATGTGGCATCTGGTACACTGTTGGAAGGCATCTGCTGTGTCACTAATCCTTATAGTCAAAGTGAAAGTTATATGCCATGTGTTAAAATATTTGTCAGCTGCTTGTTGGCCAAATTACTTTATTAGTCAGTTTAAAGAGAGTTTAAAGAGACACATGGATACTGTTGACATAAACAGAACTATCCACGAGGGTAGGCAACTTTAAGGGGCATTGTGCATGCTGTTTGTTTCTGTTCCACTGAATTCAGTTTGTTTCCCTCAAACAATATTAACTTCTGTGCAAACCAAACTACTGTACCTAGATTGTCAGAAAAAGTGGGTTCACAGCCCATTCCAGCTCAAGCCCAATGTGTTTGTTGTGAGAACACACTGACCAAATACAAAGTGAATTCATTCCGTAATTAAAATGCATGATATATGATATGAAAATGCAACACGTTGGATTAGGCTTATTATTAGGCCTAATCATACAGGATCAGATAACCAATACTAATTTACTGAATAGGCATTGGGAACCATAATGAACATGGGGCAAAATGTAACCTATTTTCTGACATACAGAAGCTTGGATCATAGACTGCATTTCAAATATGGTTACAATGTTGTTTTGAAGCTAGCAGCTGGCTATTACTTGAGCTGTTAACCCTTTTGCTATATCTCTTATGATGGGTTGACGTTCATGCATTTGATTGTGTCAAATTATCACCACGACCAAGCACCTGATTTCCATTTGTAATACAGCATCTTGCAATTGCATTTTAGAATTACAATAAGATCATTTTGCAGATAATAGTCAGTAGTAGTAGTTTTAAAGGATAGTTTTTTGCCCATCATTTATAATGGACATCATGATATATGAATAAGCTTACCATACATTTCTTCCATATATCTTCCATATATGTTTCTTCCAATGTGAATCTTTAAAAAATGTAAATATTTTTTGCAATTGCAAAGAAAATAATGTGACAATGTTGTCGTTTTTAAATCATTTTTGGCAATGTAACTAGCCCAGCCCAGAGCTGACTTGAATAACAAATAACACATTCTTTAGGGAATTAAAGTAATTAAAAAGGCAAGACAAGTAGAACATTACAATAAAGAGGCCTTTAACATGTGACCTGCTCTTAGCTATTTATTTCTTCATCCATGCATACATTCTATTATTATTCATCATCTAAAAAATCTAAAAAAGCCTAAAAGCATTATAATATGACTATTAGTGCTATATCTGAGATTACAGATTCATTTATTTGTACCAATAATTTGAGGCTTTTTGTAGGGATGTGTTACAAAATGCATTACATGTTAAGTTTTGTCTCACTTCTAAAATCATTGATGCATTGATGTCGAAGGAATTGGTGTAATTTTATCCTGACTATTGACCGCAGTTTATGCATTGATTTTGTTAACTTTATGCAGCCCTGCGATCAATACTATCACGCGGTTAATTCACATATGGTGAGGTTAATAGTCGGAATATTTATGGTACTGTGGCTTTTAAAGAGGAAAGGGTTAATACAGAAATCTAATTGGAAATTAAGTCTCAGAGACCACCTCTGACTTCTTTTAAATATATTTGTATTATTGATCACTGAAGTAATAAACCAATGATTCATCCTATCCATTAATGAAAGTCTCTCACTTTAGATTTGATATGGTGAGCAGTGGTAATGTTTTGCATACAGTAAAGCAGCAGTGGTTTAGTTTCAGTACACACGTATGCAGAAACCTACAGTATCAACATAGACTAAAATAACCTAAACTGTAAACTGACCGATTTCAGTAAATAGGAATAGGAACATTCACAAAGTGGCGAACACCGCTCAAATCAACAAAGCCGTATTTGCTTCACAGTGCGTTTCGGTGTGTGTAGATGCGCTTCAGACGATGCAAGGAATATTGTTTGGAATTTAACTTTAAAGTTAGCAAGCGTTCTCGATAATGACTGACCCTGCCTTCAACTGCAATATTTCTCTATGATGATGAAATCATGATGCTGTGTACTGCAGCAGAGAACACATTGAACTACAGACCCCATAAGGGGCTGCTCTGTTCATTGCTTTCCCATTGAAGTTGCTTTATTTATTTATTTCTATTTATTGTGTAATGTAATTTGGCAGGAGAGAGAGCAATGATAAAGTGCACTCTACAGCCTAATTGATGCCCGTTTCTCCTCAGCCCTGCATTCTCAGCATTCCTCTTATCCCATCAATGAAGTTAGGGGGTGGGGGGCGGAAGGAGGAAAGCAGAAGGAGAGACAGTCGAGAGGACCAGAGAGTAACGAAAATAAGGAGGCCATTGTACGAAGGGCACCAATTTGAATGTCCATTGTTAGCCCACATTTTAGCGATGAAGGGCGCGCAGAGGCTATTTTCTGGTTACTGCTGTGAGGGAGATTAGCAGAGACTTGGCTTGTTTCCATTTGAGGAATAATGAAGGCTGTGTCGCTACACAACCCCTACTCTACACTAGCAGTGGCTCAACTATTAGAATCCTTATCGCTCACTCTCGGCATATCTCTTAAAGCATCCACAAGATCTTCCCTCAATTTGTTTTCATACAAAACCTTTTGCTTGTTTTGGATTGAATCTCAGAGCCTGCTTGCCCCTCCCACACATGAACTCTCTGTCTCTCTCTCTCTTCCTCTCTTGCTTTCACCCGCTGCAGATACAACATGCACAGCTTCCTATAAATAGTATAAACGTATAGCATATATGTGGGGCATAGATTCTGGGTTCTGGGAGCACTATAATACAATTGAGGACATACGTTTAACCCCAGGGTATAACGCTAACACCCGGGGTGCCACTTTATCATTGTATTCTAGGTGAGACTTGCTACTGAGGCATTTCTTCAATGTTAAGGAGCACCATGCCATCTTAATTATGCACCCCCGCTACCAGGCTAGATGAGTTGATCCCTTCCCTCGTTTCTACTACCTAGGGGAGGGATCAACTCATCTAACCTGGTAGCGGGAGTGGAGGGGGCTCTGTTGCGTACCTTGTCTTATTTTTAGCACGTTGACTTTTCATTGTGCGCCGAGAACTTCCCAAATGACCCGCAAATAAGAACGCAGTTGACACCTCGGCTCATTAAGAAATATCGGGAGTGGAGAGGCAGGGTTCCACGAGCTCCCACGGCGACAACACAACGCCCGGAGCAGGCCACAGAGAGAGGCGGCTTATATAGCCTTAGTTTTTTGCCCTCACCAATAACTCACTCTGGTCCTCGGCAGAGTAAAGGTGTCAGCTGAATCGTCCTCACCCGAACAGAGGCGTTGCAAGGATGAAAGGAAAACACAGGAGGGTACAGGAGGGAGGGAGAGAGGACGAGAGCCTTTTTCCTAATGACTTTGTAGTGCTTAATGAGCAGGGCTGGATAAGACGGGCCAAGCTTCTTCCCACAGAACGAGACAGGCGGGCCTGGAAACTCAGTGCCCAGCGGTGGAGCTCAGCCATGCCAGGCGAGGCCAGCCAATGAACAGATTCCAACTGTAAGGCAGGCAGAAGTTGGCATCTAGGATATGTGACGCGCTGGGTTTTTTCCTTCTCCTTTAGTCTTCCCCTCCTCTCCTCTCGCGTCCTATCTCCCGGGGAGACAGTGGCAGCTCTCTGGTGCAGATCAGAAAGGCGGGAGATGGAAAGTGAGCAAGAGGGTGAAGACAAGAAGTGACAGAAGCCCCAGGAGAGTACATCATTCCACCGGGGTGCTGCTCTTTCAGTTCCTTTCTGCAGATGAAAAATAAATAACCTCTTCTGAAGCTCTCCCTCGTTTTTGAGAGAGCAAAGTGCACGGATCCCTAAAGGAGCAGCGTCAGCTTTCCATCTAGTTATCGCTACGTTGCCTGTGTTTAACTCTCTCCTGTCAGTCCGCGCAGCATTTGACCAGCAGGGACTTTTGATAATGTTGTGTGTTAAGCATATTGTCGTAAATGGAAATGCAATGTTGTATCTTGAATCTGACCTCAACACTCAGACGGACACTACGTGCTGATGATTCATATCATAACCACACACTTTTCCCCCTCCTCTATAACTTTTGTCATTGTTGCTCACACAAGCTCCTGCACAGCCTGAATAGTAAGTCCCCAAATAGTCCAGACTTTTATATGCCACTTGAATACACCTAAGTCTATGTATTTCTTATCAAACTAGGGTTCTGGTCATGGTTGATGTAAACAAAAAGTATATTGCATCTAGACTGCGCTATAAAATCTCAAATCTGAAACTGGGACCGCGTGCATTGAAGGCCCAAGCATTGCTGCATTACCACATTTAGCCATGTAGCACATCAGGCACCTAGCTAGTAACATCCACGCTTTTCATTAGTTCATACAAACCTGCCCAAACTGTTAATTTGTGACCATAGTCAGCTGACACTTGCGACACAACATCCTGAAAGGATAAATCTGGGCTTGCTAGCAGTTCAGTTTAATGAATTAAACCACACACAACTGATCTTCAAATATATTTGTGTTGTAAACGTATTGTAACGTCATATCTAACAAGCCACCATTGTATATATGTTGTTAATGTGACCACAGCATGTTGATGGTGGAACATGTCGAGCCACTCATGCCATTTCTTATATGTAAACCTTTAGTTGGTAAGAACAACAGAAAAGAGCCACTGCATGATTTGGGTGCACTTTTTTGGGTGCACTTTTGGTAGATGTGAACTTCCAGTTCAGCAAGCACTGAAGCTAAAGGCACATAGATTACTCCGGAAAGCACACAGTAAGGCTAATGGCACAGTCAATGCAGGAGCTCATGGCCGATGGTGCGTATTCTTTCAGCTACCGCATGCCTCCAAGCCTCTCATGCACACACACACAGGAAACAACACTTTGTGTAAATCTGTGCAGCTCTCTTCCTGTCTCTTTCTTCAACACTATTTATCCATCAAAAATGTAAGTTAATTCAGTCTTTATTGTCATCTGTGAACAATCTGTCATGCTACACTGAAATGATTCAGCGAATTCTCCCAGCAACATCATACATCAATTAGAGGTGGTGTCAGTCATTCTGGAAATAGATCAAAACAGAAACAGCTTTCCATTCAAAACGTACAGTATGTGTATGTACTCCCTCAATACTCAGAAGCTCCGCCCTACACACTGGAAATGGTAATGATTTGGAAAACACATGACCAAGGCTAAGATAGTGTTGTGTGGTGCGGTCTGCACAACTTTGTTCATAGCAACAATTTACAGAGTCAGTATGAGCAGAACTGATTAGCAAGTAGACCATGAGTATCAGCTGGATTTGACAAAAAGTGTAATTTGCTTACAATTGATGACTCCATCTGTAAATACACAAAAAAGTGCAAGACACAAATATATTCTATATGTATGCAACAATACATTGTTGTTAATATGTGTTCAAGAGAAGTCTGTGTAAAATCTGCAAAGGTAGGTTGTCAGTAGTGATTCATGAAGAGGTCCTGTGTGTGTGTGTGTGTGTGTATGTGTGTCCGCACACACACGTGTGTAGGGTAGAGTGAGTCATTATACCTCTTAAGAACATTGGGCAGACTGCAGTGTTGGGGGAAGGGGCAGTGGCTGTGTGTCATTCACAAGCCTGATTGCCTGTGTGTGTGTCTTGAACTCCTTGCTTCATTCTCCTGTAGCATTGTCCCGATGGCAGGAGTAGCTTGTGTTAATACTGGACGTGTGGCTACTGTCTTTAATGATATTGCCAAGCTGATTTCCAACATCATGATTTGTTTTTGCAAAAATTAGGCATGCGGAAGGCCGCCGCTACTCCTATAGATTTGGCTGTAAAAATGTCAATGAGTATGCGAGCTTTTCTCTTGAAACTATACGTTTGATTCATCCTTGTGCTGTATACGTATATTGCTGTATTTTGACGAAGTTATACTATCTAAAAGTACTGTAACTTAAAATGCTAATTTATTGAAAAAATAATTTCTTTAGGATTTGTACACACACACATGAACTCACCATCTCCAAACACAAAGCATTGTACAGATGGGCACATATTTTTACAAAAATACAGAACTGAAGAGACAGAATGTTATTGCTGACACAACAAACTATTAAATTGTATGCGGTTTAGTTTGTGTACCATCGCTGGCTAAACACTTAATGATTCAGATTTTCAGTCTTGGTTTTATTGCTCAGTTAAATAAGCTATTTCATCATGCAGCAGCTCGGTATGACTGTGCCAAATAGTTTACAGGAAGACTGACTGAGACCACATTTAATTCCAGAAGGAACACTGAAAGAAAGAGATAATAAGCGTGTCTGTATGTGAGTATGGCGACAATAGAGAATGTCAGTTTTAAGTTGTCACCAATTTGTCTATATTTTAATATGTCTATTTGTTTATAATGGCAGACCTGTAGACTTGAGTCATCAGTCTGCTAATGTCACATTCCAGAGATCCAGAGACAAATACGCCCACTATTTAAACACTAACTCCCACAGAGGCAGATAGTGGACCGTGAAGAGATATTTGCTGAATTTGGCAAAAGTTGTATATAGACAGGGTCGGACTGGGACTGAGAAACGGCCTGGGACTTTTAAGTCCAGACCGGCCCGGAACCATCAAGGCCTTGTTGCTACATACAAAAACACAATCCACTATAATAAACTATGATGCTGTTGTACTATTTAATGTTGTATATATATGAAAGATACAGTATACCCCTTTCTTTTGGCTTTTTATTTGTTTTTATTTTTTGAATATAAATTTAGGCTACAATCAGTAGCCACATTAAAAACCAGGGGAGATGCTACCAGAGATGGTAGCATCTCCCCTCTCTACCGTCTCGTAGTTGTAGGTTGCTTTCTCCCTCACATGGCGAACGAACCCGTAAGACAAGCAACTATTGATCGATTGCGCTCTGTAAATCGGACCAACTTGCAGTATTTAGGTTTTCGGAACCTTCCCCTTTTTGAATTTCGGATCGCTCCACTAAAAACGTTATATGATAGCTTTATGATAGGTTTTGTTGATTGACAGTGTTCAAATTAGGCTGAGGCTCTCTTAGTTCTGACCAGGGCATCCCTAGTTCACTTTGGAATCCTAGGTCGGGGGTGGCGGCATTTATTTATTTGCACAGACATAGCGTGTGGCAGAGCCCTTCTCAAGTCCAATTTTGTAGACATCACAGTATTTAGCTCAACACTGTTCATTTACACGACTTAAATTAACATAAGAAATTCAGCTTTTCTAAAATGTTGCTCTCGTATCTTCTACTTCTGATCAAGCGCTGTCTTGTATTTATTAGGTGTATGTGTTTTCCATTACTCAGCTTACCTGTGCCGATTATAATTTTCGGTTTGCTGTTTTTGTGCATTGCATATCAACCAAGGTTAGACCTATATTGTCTAGTAAGGGAATGTAAGTAGATTAGTTACTATGTTAAATTTGTGATAGGCCTAAGCAAACCGCATATTTGGACGTAGTTTTACAAAACCCTAATAAAAAGCAATTGGTGCATCTGAATTCACCAAAATGCAGGAAATGACCCTAAAAATGTCCTGGGGGAGGACCCACAGACTTCATGTGTCCACCCCCCTTCCCAAAATAAAATATGTAAAGTATACCCCCCCCCCCCCCTCCCTTCCCCCCCGGCTGGGGGGTAATTTAAACACTAGTGATTGAAAGAAACTAAAGAGTTGCATTTATGAAAGATGTAGTCAGTGAATGCACATGCAAAAAGATGCACGTGTCTCCACAAACTGAAACAGCTTGCTCTAGCTGCAGTCTCGTTCTCCTAACTTAAAAAAGCTAATTATTGTTTAAAACATTTTTTTTCTTGTATACATTGCCACACTTCTTTTAGTAAGGCGGGCTGTCTGCAGCTACTAACAGACCAACCGGCATAGCTTCCCTGCATCTCAGAACTGTGGAACGTTTACTTAACGTACAATCTATGCCAAAGGGGATATGTCCACTATTGTGTCAACATTTTATACATAATGCATTTAATATCAGAATCTGACGGGATACATTTAAAAATAAGATTGAAATAAGATTGTAATAAAACGTGCCGTCCAGTAAACAAGTTCATTAAACATTCGGAACTTTCAGTCCACTGAAGGCGTCGATGCATTCTGCGAACACTGGCCCTGTTTCTCTTGATTGTTTGTTGTTTGTTTACAGAGAGCCAATCGGAGACAGGTGGGTCCTCAGAGAATGCGTGTGCTTGTACTTGTGTGTCAAACTCTGACACTGATGGAAGACAGAAACAGCGCACTGGTAATTTTAAATGTCGAAGAGACTTTCAGAAACATGTTTTTTTTTATCCTTAACATTTGCCAATGTGTCCTTACCCCAAGTGAAGGAGTTCAAGTACCTCGGGGTCTTGTTCGCGAGTGAGGGGACATTGGAGTGGGAGATTG
>JAODLL010000524.1:0-13944 GCA_026546735.1 Forbesichthys agassizii | reverse complement strand
ACCTCCGGGCGAGGGGGAGGGTCCCTCCACCTTTTGGCTTGTCAAAGACCGCTACAGATCGCGATCATAAATAACTTATCTTTTACGATACCAATAAAATAAATTACACCATTTTAACCAGCACACTATTTCGCATAAAATGATATTCGACTCGAACATATTAAAGCAAAAGAAAAAAATTGTTTTTAAGCTAACAATGTTTAATTCACATTTTTATAGATATCTTTTTATCTTTTACAATACCACTAAAATAAAAAAATCGAATAATTTAAATTTTTTTATATCAGATTATAGTAATTAATATTTTTTTGATACTATTTAATAGCTGTCAGATTACTTCTGAGAAGACAACCGCAGTGTTATACTCTGACAACTAGCGACAAAACTTGCGACTTATTCAGATCGGGGAAAAGGTGAGATATATATTTTTTTGTATATACTGCTCATAGTAATCAGAGTTTTAACAGTGCTGGCCTGAGATTCACTCTCGCCTGTCTAGCAGTCAATTTGTTCATGCGTTAATGTGTGTGTGTGTGTGTGTGTGTAGCAGGCTGCAGGAAGACTTTATGCCGATTTAGATGTTACCGTTGAGGCTATGCCATATAGTGTCAGCCTCGATATAGAACACACGAGCGTGTACGCTTTGACATTAGTTAACATCAGAATATATCTTTAATCTTTCCAGCGAGTTTCTTACAGCAACATTGATTAGGCTATAGGAAACAAGCTGCTGATAGAAGCTATTTATAAGACTGCTCGAACAAGAAGGGAATAGAGAAATCCTTTTTTTTGTGGAAACGCTAGCCCTCGATGTTGTGGGTTTTATGTTTTCCATAACAGTAAGCAATGCCTATGCAGAGTGAACTTTCAGTCATATGGAGAATGTGTGGTCTTTTAAAGTGGACATGAAGCAGCCTAATATTGATTAATTATAGACATTTATTAAGTGCTTTGCTATGTATTTTGAGAAAAGTATATATAAAAGCGGTTACACTTATATTATACACTTATAATAGGTTTTACGACGATATTATTTTGAACTTGGTCGCCGCAATATTGCGTCACACGTTACAGGCTACATCACTAGGTTTGTTTGTCTACAAGTGGTACATAGGGAGACGGCGGATTCAGGGCATAAAATCTCAAGTCAAACTTTCATGTTGCTATAAAATTTGGAAAGCGAAGCTGAATGTAATTGTGAGGAGATTACCACAAGCCCAATGGTGTAATATGTCCAGCTAGTGAGGAGGATTAAAAGACTAAACTTAGTTTATTCAGAGGGAGCAGCCATCGTTTTCTGTGGGAAGACCGGGGTACACCTGGCACGTGATTACTCCACTGAAATGCCGACTGCACGCCTTTCCTGTGGACCTTTCCTGCAATACCCTGGTCCGCAATTATTAGATGTTCATCAAAGAGAGGGACAAATATTGTTGGAAGTGCCAAATTAGTGACTTTCACTACGCCAAGTCTGTGCGGAGACTGGAGCGGGCTATCAACAACAGCAGTAGCCTTATGCCAACGATAGTCTAGCTAGCATGTAAAACGGCGCAGATAAATATTTGATTAAACGGTCTTCTTTTCGCTAAGTCAACAATTTGGCTGATAAAATTAATCAATCTGTTTTGGAAGCTAGAGTACCGAGTCTGCTATAGTGCGGTAGATAGTGAGGGTCAGGTAGGCCTACTACGGTTGTGTACGAAAGCTAATAAAGCTGAACTAGATTGTGGAGACCTCCACCCCGAATGTTTTCCCGTCATCACAACACTATGGCTTTCAATACTATATTATTATTTATTAATTTGAGCAAGAAGCAGAAAATGAACATGGAAGATCTTTGCTACCGATTGAGTCAAATTAATGTTATTGTAAGCTCCACAATATAGTACAAATAATGTTAATATATTGTTTTATGCTATTTTTTATACACACTATTATTTTGTACGATGGTAGATGGTACACGTTTTTCTTTGCATCACTGACGGACTGCATTTTGAATCATGCACATTGCAATGGCAAACATGTTTTTGACAGTAAATATGGTGAAATGTTAAGAATTGTAAATTTAAAAATGTATTTAGCTAAACAGTTGTTTGATTATAGTCCTTATCCTCCTGACATGGTAAGAAAGCTGTTAAATTTGCGTGTGGTGGGTTCGTACACATATCACCATCCATCTTGTAAACCTAGTAAGACCTATATAGGCTACATATACTTCTCAATGTTAGTGCTGATTTGATAGTAGTTGGCATTTTAATTTGCTAGTTGTATGGTCGTATTATTCTCTGCTCTGCCAGGTGGGTGCGCCGTTTAACTATTACATATGCGCAGTGCGCACACATAGCGCACGTCTTTGCTACGGCTAACTGGAGGAGGCCTTTAGTGCAGTGTAGCAAAGTAGTAGTAAGTTAGTAAGTGGACAATTTTATATTATTTTGGACTATGAAAAAATGTGCTGCATCCAGGAGCAGTACAAGATGGACCACCCTTATATTAATTGTTAGTTTGACTGTCCTTGTTAGTCAGTGACAGTCAGTGCCGTAGATTTAGCTTAGAAGTCAGATAGGACTGACGTCACGTGTTCGACGGTAGGACAAGATGGCGCCAAGCATGTTTGAAAAATGTAATTTACATTAGTTGTTATTTTTAATTCTGTTTCACAGACGGTGTTTACCCTATAATAATTTTTCATAGTGGGACTTCATCTTTTAAATTGGGCAAACTATGTTTAGTGTTTAATTTCCACTTTAAAATAAACAGTTTAAATGGGCGTGTTTGAGCTTTAGGTAAAATTTAACTTAAAGATGCCATGTAGGCTACAGTAGGCCTATTGACTTGAAGTCATTAATTGTAGGACAGAAATAGCTGCAGCAAAGGGAAATCCCAAATATAAATGGAAAATTCGTTAGGCTAAAAGAAGGCATAATTTTTTTATATACAGTTGTCATTTCAGTCCATATATTTTAAATCTTGAAGAATATTTATTAAACTGAATGGCGTTGTCATATTAGCCTGGTATGGTGCAAATCTAATGTAGCCTTATCACCCTATTTAGCCGAAATAGAGTAGGCCTAAGCAAAGCCAGAATAAAGATGCAATCATGGAGGGCACATCTTTATTTTAATAATATAAAAAAAGAAATATGTAGAGTACACACAATGGAATTCACATTTATAGTATACTATGGTATAGTAGTCCCTATTGGTTTTTGGTTGCGGTGCTGCAAAACTGTGTCGGCCTGTCAGGTGTTCAGGTTTTTTTGTGAAACAGGTGGAAACCATAATTGCTAGCCTATGGATAATGTTATTGTTAATTTAATCTGTGGATAAAGACAAGTTGTTAAGGTTCATTGTAAAACAGGCCTGATGTAATTTTTTTACTGAGCAAGATATTTTCATGTAGTAAGGCTGTATCATTAGTATCATTAATATCATTATTAAGTAACGCAATATCAGCTCAATCATTATCAAGAGGCTAAAGCATAAGATTATAAATGCTTCTCATCAATATCACCTATCACTATCAACAAGAACAAAAAGATAAAGACTGAATCTAACTATACTCCAAGCTATGCAAGTGCATACATTGCACTCTACATTTAGAAACACATTCAAGTGTATCAGAGGTTTTGGCTAAATGAATGGAGTGAAAAAATACTGTTAAGTCATGGTACCACTTCACCCAGCTGGAGCAGCTATTCTATGTATCAATATTATCACCCTGTTTTCCACTGGTTTGCTTTGAAAACAAAGGATGGTTGGGCCTGGTTACTTCTTGGTTTGGAGACCAGGTACTGCTGGAAGTGGTGTAAGAGGGCCAGTAGGGGACACTCCTCCCTCTGGTCTAAAGGTCAGAAATCCCTGTGCTCCTGGGCAGTAAGAGACTCTTCCCTGTATAGAGTGCCATCTTTTGGATGGGACATTAAGCGGGTGTGCTAACTCTCTGTCTGTCACTAAAGAACCCATGGTACTTATTATTTATCATAAATGTATTGGTGTTAACCCGGTGTCCTGGCCAAATTCCTAATGTAGCCATCATGGCTACCTAATCATTCCCACCTTTCACTTGGTTTTATTGTCCTCTCCTCATCCCCAACTACTCCCAGGCTGTTGCTGCAAAAGAGAATATGTTCTCTGTCAACTTGCCTGGTAAATTTAAGGTATGCCTAGGGCTGTCCTGAATACCATTTTACAGGTTTGGAATACTTTTTAGTATTTTATAACGAGTATTTGAATACTTTTTTTTAAAACCCACCATTAAAAACACTCCACTATAATTAAGAAGTATAACAGAAGTAATCTTCGATTTCTAGCTTCATGGAGCACACATGTAAACAATAGCCATGTGCTCAAAATATACACTTTGACATTTATTACCCAATATGAATGTGTGTTGAATGAATAGCCTCACTCTACTTATAAACAGAGCCAATTGCATATCATTGTGTTGATGACAGTGTAGGGCAGGCAATTACATTTCAACATGTGGATTTATATGGAGACAGGGGACTAATGGGACTAATGGGAAAACATGCATGCATGTGAAAAAACTCAAATCCCAATATTTAAATTGAATACATACACAACAAACTAACACCCAAATAATCAAATATTTGTGGCCAGCCCTAAGGTCTGCCACCCTTTAATTTAAGATTGCCAACCCACTGCCACCCCATGAAAAATTTTCTAGAATCGCAACTGTCGGCAAGTGAGAAGCTGGACCTGTTAATGAAGTGGCTGGGTAATAATTCTAACTAACACGTAAAACGAATAATATCAGTGCACAATGCAGCATTTAGAAAAGCCTGGGACAGATTAGCGGAGTTCTATGCCTCACCAGAAGTAATCGAAGATGCACTCAAGAAATTAGACCATTTTATAAAGGTCTCAGCAAAAGACTACCTCAAGCTAAGAGAGCTTGGAGATCTTTTTATGGAGCTTCAGTCTGCAAAAGATGGCGGCTACTTTCCTGGATTAACCTACTTGGACACCGCTAGAGGGATCAGCCCCATCATAAAGAAGCTCCCCTATGGTCTCCAAGAGAAATGGATTTCCCAGGGCTCCAAGGTTTAAAGAGAAACATCATGGACATTTTCCACCTTTCTCCTTCTTCACCAGGTTTATCTGCCAGGAAGCTCGTACCAAAAATGACCCTAGCTTTGCCCTTCTCAGCAACAACAGCGGAACTGGGAGGACCAAAATGTCAAGTCAGCAGAGATATCCAAACATGAGAGTGTCTGTCCATAAAACACACGTCTCCACAGCAGCTGGTTCCCGTGCAGATGTCACTACAACCAAAAGTGAGGGATCCAGTAAAAATTGTCCCCTCCACAATAAACCACACCCACTCAGGAAATGCAGAGGGTTCCGAGCAAAACCCCTGCATGAAAGAAAGGCTTTTCTCAAAGAGAATGGAATTTGCTTCAAATGCTGCATATCGTCTATTCACCTCGTCATAGCACAGCCATGCATCCTGGACTACCACCTTGGACTACAAGGTCTCCCACCCCCACACCACAGGACGGCGGGGAGGGAGGGAGAAGACACAACCTCATCCACAATCAGCTCTTTGAGGTGTGTGGTAAAGGCCAAGCAGCTAGATCATGTGCTAAGATCTGATTAGTTAACGTGAACCCACGAGGACAGCGAGAGAAAGCTGTGAAAATGTCTGCCATGCTCGACGACCAGAGCAACCACTCACACAAGTCGGACTTTTTTGAGTTGTTCGATATTCAATTAAAAAAACTATTGTCTATCAATTGTCTTCGGTTTTGGGCTCACAGCAGACTCAATGTAACACACACATGGTAAATATACAAATTGCAATACAACAAACTATCCATAAATAAATAAATAAATTAAGTTGCGATTGCTGGGGTGCAAATAAATATTTCAAATATATCTATTTGGTCTTGTTTAAAATCGATATAGCAGTAGGAATAAATTAGTTTTTGTAGGCTCTCTTTTTAGCAAAAGGTGCTCTGAAGCGGATACCTGATGGCAGTAATTCAAAAGAATGGAAAAGAGGGTGTGATGGCTCATTTGTAATGGCCTCTGCCTTGATGATTCATGTGAGTTTTTTCTTGCTTTTCTCTGTGAGGAAGTTGTACCAGGATGCAATATTGAAAGTGAGGACCGACTCAATAAGGGACCGGTAGACAGCTGTTAAAATTACCTGTCTGACATTAAAACAGTTTAGCCTCCTCAGGAGAAACATACGCTGTTGGGCCTTTTTGAAGACACCATCTGCATGTTGTGTGAAGGACAGGTGTTGGGCAATCTCAGTTCCCAGGTAGGTAAACGTTTCCACCTGTTCCACCACCTGCCCCTCTAGTATGTGTGGTCCAGACAGAGGCCCAGCACACGATATTAACTCCGAACCTGTTCAGGACTCAGAGATGTCAGGGAGAAAAGCAGATGGGTTTCAAATAGAGGCATTGAATGGTGAGGTCAGTCTTTCCCTACCACCACTAATAGAGTGCAACCAAATACTCGACAACAGGAAGGAAATACCTACCCCAGGGGTAGCTCTTCATCACCAGTATTTAAAAGCTATAGCTAGTTGCATCCCAGAGCTCGTTAAGAATGCCAAAATCTTACTTTTACTAGGAAGAGACATTGTTAGAGTGCATAAAGTAAGATCAGGTCAATGGCCCACATAATGCCCCCTTCGCTCAGAGACTGGACTTGGGCTGGGTTGTGGTAGGTGAAGTATGTTTAGGGAATGTTCACAAGCCCACTGTGAGCACATTCAAGACCAATGTGTTGGACAGTGGACGCCCTTCCTTTCTCACCCCCTGCGAAAGCTTCATGCAGCTGAAAGAAAAAGTTAGCTTTGGCTGGCAGAGAAACTGTGCCTCAAACCCATTTGAAAATAGAGCAACGAAAGAAAAAGTGACTGAGCACAACTTTGGACAGAATGTGTTCATACAGATTAAAAACTAATAAACCTGCTCCATCTATCGAAGATGCAGTCTTCCTAAAGATTATGGATGAAGAAGTCTACCAGGATGAGGCAAATAGCTGGGTTGCCCCTCTGTCATTTAGAGTGCCTAGGCAGCTTCTTCCCAACAACTATGAGCAGGCACTGATACGCCTCACCTCTCTGCGCCGCAGTCTGGACAGAAAGTTAGAGATGAAAGAGCAGTTCATTACCTTCATGGGAAAGATCTTTGACAATGACCACGCTGAGCCAGCACCACCACTGAAAAAGGGAACAGAGTGCTGGCACCTGCCGACCTTCGGAGTCTACCACCCACAAAAGCCTGGTCAAATCAGGGTGGTTTTTGACCCCAGCGCACAGCAGTACGGTGTCTCCCTCAACAATGTACTTCTGACTGGCCCATATTTAAATAACAGCCTACTAGGTGTCCTGATAGGCTTCAGGAAAGAGCCCCCAGCAATCATCGCTGACATAACACATGTTTCATTGTTTCCTTGTCCGACACAGAGACTACCTGAGGTTTCTGTGGTTCAGAGACAATGACATCAGCAAGGACATTACAGAATATAGGATAAAGGTTCACGTTTTCGGCAACAGCTCCTCCCCTGCAGTTGCCATTTATGGGCTCAGACGAGCAACTCAGGAAGGTGCACATGGAGCAGACACACAACGGTTTGTAGACAGACATTTTTATGTTGATGGCCTCCAGTCCCTGCCCACTGCTACAGAGCCATTGACCTCCTTAGGAGAACTCAAGCATCACTTGCCGAATCGAATTTAAGTCTGCACAAAATTGCGCTGCTGTCCTAGATGCCTTCCCCTCTGAGGACCATGTGAAGGGTGTAAAATACCTGGACCTCAGTGAACAGTGAAGACAATCCACCTGTACAACGTAGCCTTGGACTGTGCTGGGAAATAGCCATAGACACGTTCACCTCTGGAGTA
This sequence comes from Forbesichthys agassizii, assembly GCA_026546735.1. Classification (NCBI taxonomy): domain Eukaryota; kingdom Metazoa; phylum Chordata; class Actinopteri; order Percopsiformes; family Amblyopsidae; genus Forbesichthys; species Forbesichthys agassizii. Next base: position 6,057 of record JAODLL010000524.1, on the reverse strand, counting down.
TCAGCCAAAGAAAAACCATTCACACGCCGTGTGTTCTGTCCACAGTAAACAGCCTCTTCGACCCGCTAGGGCTGGTAGCCCCAGTAACAGGGAAGAATTCTACTGCGGAAGTTCACCACAGACATATGTGACTGGGACACACCACTCCAAAATGAAAATTTAAGGGAATGGGAGGTATTGAGGGATTCTCTTAAAGATTTGAAGCAGTTTCACATCCCACGCACTTATACATCCAAGTTGCTCTCTAACATGAAGTACACAGAGCTATGTGTGTTTTCAGATGCTTCCGCCAAGGCCATTGGTGCTGTGTCTTACCTGAAAAGCATCGACGGACATGGGAAATCTCATGTAATCTCATGTTCTAGGCAAGGCCAAACTAGCCCGTTTGATCTTACCATTCCTCGTCACGAACTTTGTGCTGCAGTGCTTGCCGTAGAGATGGAAGAGCTCGTACTAGAAGAGATGGACTTTAAACCTGACGCTGTCCACTTCTATTGCGATAGTAAAGTGGTCCTGGGATACATACACAACGAGACGAAACGCTTCTATGTGTATGTGCACAATAGAGTGCAGCGCATCAGTCAGTCATTGCGGCTAGAACAATGTCAATATGTTTCCACTGAGCACAATCCAGCTGACCACGCATCCAGGTCAGTCCCAGCATCCCACCTCACTAAGACTACATGGCTCACTGGACCAGCCTTCCTCCACAAACACACGGATTGTAATCCAAGGAAAAAAGACTCTTTTGAGATAGTAAATCCGGAGTTAGATGCAGAGATACGGCCCCAGGTGACATGCTTCAAAATGCAAGCCAAGGCGAGAGGCCTCACGTCTGAACGCTTCAAACGGTTCTCCAGCTAGAGACCATTATTAAGAGCTGTTGCACTGCTCATCCATATTGCTGACTCTCACAAGTCTATAGACAAGACAACTGAATGTGAAGGTTGGCACCACTGCAAGAAACCCTGCACACCAGATGAGCTATCTCAAGCCAATTAAATCATAATCAGGGCGACCCATTTGGAAGCTTTCTATACTCACTGGCAACAGAGATATTCCCAAAGGCAGTTCATTCATAAAGCTTAGTCCTGTAGTGGATGAAGACATCAGAATTGGCGGCAGGCTAAAGCACGCAGAGCTAGACACTGGTGAGAAAAATCCCATAATCCTGCCCAGACAGAGTCACATCTCAATGCTGCTGATCCGGCATTACCCCAAGCAGGTTAAACATCAAGGTCGTCACTTAACAGAAGGGGCCATTAGAGCGGCAGGTCTATGGATCATTAGTGGTAAAAGGCTCATCAGCTCAGTTCTTCACAGCTGCATCACCTGTCGAAAGCTTTGTGGCAGGATGGAAGAACAAAAGATGGCAGATCTTCCGCCAGAACGCCTTTGTGTTGCTCCTCCCTTTACTTTTGTTGGATGTCTTCGGCCCTTGGAATGTAACTGCCCGGAGAACACGGGGAGGACATGCCCATAGTAAACAATGGGAAGTTATGTTCACTTGTATGAGTACAAGAGCAGTCCATATCGAGGTGATGAAGTTGTATCAATGCTCTAAGAAGGTTCTTTGCAATTCGTGGGCCAGCCAAACAACTCAGGTCAGATTGTTGAACTAACTTTGTTGGAGCAAGTAATGAGCTTGGACTAAAAGAAGAATCACAAGAGGCTGCTGTTCAAAGGTACCTGAGCGAACACAGCTGCACATGGAAGTTCAACCCTCCACACTCGTCACATATGGGTGGAGCTTGGGAGCGTATGATTGGAGTTGCATGCAGAATACTTGACTCTATGCTGCTACAAGAGGCCTCGCATCTCTCACATGACGTCCTGTGCACATTTATGGCTGAGGTCACCGCCATAATCAATGCCAGACCTCTTGTTCCGGTCTCAACCGATCCTGATTCACCTCTAACTCTAACACCCGCAATGCTACTGACTCAGAAGGTTGGTACATCTCGTACTCCACCAGGAAACTTCACGGACAAGAACCTCTTCAGGAACCAATGATGACAAGTTCAGAGTCTTGCCACCAAGTTCTGGTCTGGACACTTTGCGTTTTGTGATTGATAAGCAGCTCAGCTCATATTGCTTGTTTAACAGCTAACTAAGCATTTTGGTGATGTTCATTTTTTACTTAAAATTATGTTAATTTAGTATCATCTTTGGACATACAATGTCATTGTATTTTGTTTGCTTATATAGAAAACATACTATAATCTGTGTTTTTTGCAGTTTCACTACTTTATCATTTTGCACAATAAATCTGGAGCTAGAAGGCTATCTCCTGACTCCCGTGTCATCAGTGATAGGAGTTTGGTTGTCTGTCTAATTCTGGTTAGATACACCTTAAGGAGGGCAGTGCAAGAGCAGTCACTGGTAGGAACAAATTATGAATTTCTAGCATTTACCATAATTAAGTTATTAGATAAATATAATTCCCCTATGCATTTGTGCTAATTAGTTTTATGACTGGTCAAAATGCTAACATTAAACACCAAAGATAAAGTTGAGGTGTTGTGTTCAGCCTGATGAGGTCTTACCTTGATGTTCTGTGCATCAACATTAGCATTAGCATCCAGCAAAAGGCTAATGACAGTGGTGTTTCCTGCCAACACAGCCCAATGCAGCGCTGTGTTCTTGTGGTACTTGTCTCCCAGGTTAACAGACACGTTGAAAGTCAGCAAGAGACGGGTTGGGTCAACGCTGGAAGGCAGTGCCAGGTAGTCACAACATAAAGAAATACAAAATTGAGTCTTTTGAAGATTAACACAAATCTGCCTTTGATTATAAACCCTCATAGGTATGCCGATGCACATTCCACTCATTTCACAATAGTAACATGCATAAATATATTTGCATACAATGCAGTTCACCTGTGTGTCCTATAGGCTGCCCACATAAGAGGAGTCATGCCATTTTGATCCATCATGTCTACATCCTGTTAGGGTAAAAAGAGAGAAGGAGCAGATTAGCAGGATGGATGGAAACAAACTGTTAAGTATTTATACTTTATTGGCTGTAATTATATAGAAAATGTGTTCAGACAAATGTATCGGTACATGAGACTTAAACCTGCAACAAAGATACGACTTAAGATTCAAGGAAGTCATTGCAGGTTAAAAACTGGAATCCAATACCAGAATAAATAGAATATTTCAACCTTTATATCTTGTGGACTTCGGAAAGCTAAAGCAGCTATACAACATATTACCGAAAACAAATAACTATAAGAAGGACTGCGCGATTTAATCAAAGAAATATTGCGATTATTAAAGTTATATATAAATAGTAAGTAAATATTGTGATGATTATTATTATTATTATTATATTGTGATGTGAACATATGTAAACAGCACAATCGTGGCTAATAGATTTTTGTGCTCAAAAATGTATGTTGTGTAGTATAACAATTATGTCATGAATCTTAAAGAATAATAAATCAACAAATTTAATTTCTAAAGCAGATTTTTTTAGTTAGTTATTAGTTTATAGTTTATAGTTATAATTAGTTTCCAAAACATTGAATCTCTATGTACAGCTAAATTTTCACGTTACAGATATTGGAAAAAAATAGGGCTACACTTCAAACTTTAACACACACACACACACACACACAAACAGTGGTGAAAAAGACTTGTGGTTTTCTATGGTTTTACATGTCAGGACATAATCATCTGTTCTTTAGCAGGTCTAAATATTTGGTAAATACAACCTCAGATGTACAACAACAACACCACTCACCACATGACACTAATCTGTGTCATGATTTATTTAACAAACATTAAGCCAAAATGAAGAAGATATGTGTGAAAAGTATACCTTATGATTCAATAGCTTGTAGAACCACCTTTAGCAGCAATATCTTTAAGTAACCATTTTTCTGTATGACTATCGTTGTGGAGGATTTTCTGACCCCTCTTCTTTACAATGTGGCTTCAGTTCATTGAGGTTTGTGGGCATTTGTTCATGCACTGCTCCAATAAGGTCCCGCCATAGCATTTCAATTAGTTTGAGGTCTGGACTTCAACTGGGCCATTGCAAAACCTTTATTATTTTTTTCTTTTTGTTGTTTTTCTGTTGTAGATTTGCTGGTGTTTTTGAGATCAGTGTAATAATAATAATACATTTTATTTGGGACGCCTTTCTAAATACCCAAGGACATCTTACATTTCAAATACATAGGCAAAAAACAGTCAGCTGAAATATACGTGGCGCTGTGCATTATGGCCAAACATCTCCACTTTGGTCTAGTCTGTCCAAAGGATATTGTTCCAGAAATATTGTGGTTTGTTCATATGCAACTTTGCAAACTTAAGGTGTGCTGCAACGAGAGAGAATAGGCTTTTGGCTATCAATATTTTCAAACATACCATATTTGTTCAGTCTTTTTCTAATTATACTGCCATGCACTTTAACATTTAAAGGATGAGTATGTAATTTGCTTCAGAAGCACATTTAGTCATATTTCTTGAAATTCTCTTTACACCCCAACAGCAGTGACTAAATTAAATGCTCTGACAATACGATTAGAAATATCCGTCATCTGTGAGAGTCGCAGGAATGTGAAAACCGCGCACAGTCATAAAGTTCGGACCGAACTCAGCGATTAGATGGTCTGTCTGTTTGCGTGAGCTACGTTCTTGCGCGTACTCTGCTTAATTGTGCACTATCGTGACCGTGGATTCTACCGAAGGCATGCAGATGGTTGGATGATTGAGGCAAGGGGCGGTGCTGTTTTTTCCGATTGTATCTTTCAAAATCTGGTTAATTTACTGGTTTTTCCAAGATAACATACTCATCCTTTAAGATATTAAATGAGACTTGTAAAGTATGACATGTAACTCTTGGGTATTTTGCAATTTCTCTGAGCATTGTACGGTCTGACCTTGGGGTGAATTTGATGGAACATCCACTCCTGGAATGATTGAAATCTTTCTTGAATGCTTTCCACTTTTGAATAAACTTCACTGTAGAATGATTTGATTCAAAATATTTGGAAATTGTCTCATACCCCTTTCAGATTGATGGGCAGCAACAATTGCTTCTCAAAGATCATTGCTGATGTCTATCCTCCATGGCATTGTGTTTACACACACCTGAATGCTACAGACCAGCAAACTGCTAAAACCTTGGATTTTATCGAGGCGGTCACTCTTGCAATCAATGAATCAAGGGCATTTGATTATCAGCATCTGTCTACTACTTTGAATTTTATTCCTATGTAATCAGTAAGGGTGTACTTATTTGTTTACACATGGCATTTCCATTTTGGCTTTATGTTTGTCAAATAAATCACACGGTCTGATGTGTCATGTGTTCGTCTAGGATGCATTTACCAAATTTTTTGACCTGTTAGAGTACCGATTATTGTTATTATGTCCTGATTTGCAAAACCATAGAATGCAAAGAGGGTGTACTTACTTTTTCACTTGACTGCATGGTTGTGTATGTATATTTATATTACCAGAAACTCATTTCCTTGTCGGTTAAACAAAATTTTCAAAGTAGACTAGTCTAAAAATACGAACAAATTGATCACAATCAGGCTAAACGTTGTCAGCATGTGTACATGTTGCAGGTCTCTCCCTACCGGCAGTCGTCGATCGTCTTTTTAGCCTCAGTGGGTAAAGATCAAGTTTTAGCTTTCCCTTCCTCAAAAAAATTATAATCCGACCGGTACAACAGTGGCAGAGTGCCAATACAGCACCATTACACAGGCAGCAGGACATAAGCGTCATGCAACTCTCACTTTATATTGATTCTGTATGACTATACATCTCTACCGTATGCTGAATTGGCTGTGCTAAAGCGTTAGCTTATAGTTGAGGCCTACCATACTTCCATAGCTAGTTTAGCCTAGCAAAATGCTATTTAGCCTAACTTAAACAAAAGTGAACAAAGAGTTCAATTTAATTTTAATTATATTAAATGCCCTCTCGGGAACCATCACCTTATCGTGGTGGAGAGGTTTGGATGCCCCAATGAACCTGAGGGCTGTGTTGTCTGGAGCCTTGTGCTCCTGGTAGGGTCTCCCAAGGCAAAGTGGTCTCA
>JAODLL010000523.1:0-13945 GCA_026546735.1 Forbesichthys agassizii | reverse complement strand
GTATATATATGTATTTATTGGATGTATTTTTTTTAAATTATTACATTTTTTTTGTTTAGAGTTTTTACCAGTGAACTATTAGAGTTCACTGGTATTGGTATTGACTACTACATTTCTGGTATCGTGACATCTCTATAGCTTCCAATTAGCTTCCACTAGCTGACTCTACCTTTAACAAACATGCCAACGGCAAAAACAAAAATACAAATGCACAATGTGTAGGAATGATGATGGTGATGATATAATATTAGCATCTTTATCAACACTGTGCTGTTGCAGTCAGTACTTGGTGAACTCAGTGCTGATACACATGTACAAATACAATGTTTGTATCATGAAAAAATGTTTAATAAGGATACATTTCTGTAAAAACACTTTTTTCTAAGAACACATGCAAAAACAACTTACTGCCTTACACTGGCTACTAGGCACAGCCAGCATATTGAGGGGGTCGGGGGTGCGAATATACTGATTTACATTAATTTACAATGATTTGCAACACTTTTTTTTGGTTGCAATCTTGTTATTTTATCTGTGCAAAGTATACTGCTAACTTACTGTAATAAACAAGTTAATAAAGAGTTTGATGAAGCATTCTTTTTTATTTGACATAGTAAAACACTGGATTTGTACATTGCTCATGTTATACTAGCTAGATACACTGTGACCTCTATTGTGACCTTTCCCAAGCTCCTCAGACCAGGGTCAGACACAGGTTGGATACTCTGTAAACAGAGAGCTCCCCGGGATTGAAGTCTTAGGATCATCTTTCTCCAGAGCTTTAGCACCATAAACTGACAACAAAGTAGTTGTCAAGTAATTTGTGAACTCTCTCTAAATGCCTTTACCTGAGCCATGGGAAAACTGTATCCTGCACAGGCCAGATAACAATTGAACTAATGAAACCTTGAGACTGCTGTCTGGGAAATTGCATTGATGTTGTTTGAAGGAGTGAAGTAAACTGGGCAGCGTTACATTCCCACAGCTTTTTATAGCTCTTGCAAAAATGCGTCATGATCAAGAGGCTAATTTACCTCTGTTTGGACGTCAGATTATGCTTTTAACACTTTCCAGGTGCTACTGTTTCTGGTTTAGTGTGCGAATGTGTGCAACCATCTATGTCAGACAAACTGAAAAGTGTAAGTATGAATACACACCTCTCAGACTCTACTCTTTCTTTCTTTCTTTCTTTCTTTCTTTCTTTCTTTCTTTCTTTCTTTCAATGTTCAAAGGGATGGTGAAGGGTAGTAATGCTAGAATATACTTTTTATCACATGATGGGTGATGTAGGGGAGTTCAAGAGGGTGTGGGATTATAAATGATCTTTGTTTACGGTCAATAATGATGGCATTATATTTTGTATGTAAAACATAACTGATTGAAACCAAAAAGATGTTGCTGTTGTCTAATTAAAGTGCTGTTAAAACTAAAAAAACAAAAAATAAACTCTTTCTTTCTTTCTTTCTTTCTTTCTGTCCTACTGACCCCTACTCTCCATGCACCGAAGGGCTCACCACCGTGTTTATCCAGCCAGATGTCTACTGGCCATCGTTGACACAGCGATGCGTGTTATAGCAGCCATTAGTGACTGTTGTAAGGAGCTGTTGTTGTAGCCGCATGAGGCGATAACAAGCCCATCGCCTCTGTCTGGACAAGGCGACAGTCGCAAGTTGTCTTGAGGTGTGAAAATGTCTCATGCTGGGTTCTTGTGACGTCAGCTGAAACTCATCACAGGCTGCAAACCAGAACGCCACTTAGATATGCTACTGGTACTTGATACTGGTACTATGCTAGATGCGTGATGCTAGCTAAAATATTTGTTGTAGCGCCACCTTGAGGCTGAATTTGGCACTCAGGTATAGTAGCCTGTTGTGTGTGTGTGTGTGTTAGTAATAAGAGCCATTCAGCCAAATTATCTCAAGCATTTTACAGTAAGTACATGAAACTAAATATGGGCATTTATTATGGTTTCTATGTGGCCATACAGTCTATATGCTCATGTTCACTCTGTGTAAGTGTTTGACACACACCCCTCATCTAACCAAGAGGTAACATAACACGCAACATCCGTATGTCCTGGAAAAGGAAACCACATCTGATTAATGCATGTGTGTGAGTGTGTGTTTGTGTGTGCGTGTGTGTGTGTGCGTGTGTGTGTGTGTGTGTGTGTGTTTGCCGGCCCAAATCCCAGTTGGGGAGTTAATATGACAGTTGAATGACCGATTTCCAGTCGGTGCGCAGGCCATTTGTACCTGTCCGCTTTCCCCCTGTAAAAGGCCAACATATTAGTAATGTCTCCCCGCCAATAGGCCCCCCTTTCTCCTCTGTGCCCATAACTCAGGGACTGTGCCGTGCCACGGAGGAGCTGAGCGCCCGCCGCTAAGGGGGGGCGGAAGGGGGCGCGGTGGGGAGCGAGGGCCCCGGGCCATTCCCTGGTGGTCCCGATGCTGACAGTGATGTAGTGCCCACCGTTAGATGCCAGCAGGAGAGGCAGCCATTGCTCTCAGTGTGGGTGTGGGCTGCTGCATGTGTGTGCGGGTGGGTGGGTGTGAGAGAAGATTGTGTGTGTGTGTGTGTGTTGGGGGGGGGTCTGTTGCAGTATATGTGTGTGTGTGTGTGTGTGTGTGTGTGTGAGAAAGTTTGTGTGTGTGGGAGGGTCTGCGAAAGTGTTTGTGTGTGTGATAGAGAGATTGTGTGTGTGTGTGTGAGAAAGTTTGTGGGTGGGAGGGTCTGTGGAAGTGCGTGTGTTTGTATGTGTGCGTGTGTGAGAGGCCACGCTTATGTGCAGTTTCCAAGCTGTGCTGGGTCGTTCTCACACACACACACACATACACACACACACACACACACACACACACACAGACACACACACACACACGCACACACCAGAAGACTAATGGCCGGTGTTGAAGTCTTCAAGTGGCTGTTGCAGCGTTGAGCAACACAGCCCATACATCACTATGCGACCTGCTATTGTCAGAACTGCGGGACACTCACTGGCTCTTTGGGGTAAACGTTTCTGACATGCCGTGAAATTGGTACTGGTGAGTCAAAATAGAGAAAAGGACACTGTTTATACTCCAGCCACACCATTGCTAATTTGAATTACACTTATATTTTCATTTGACACTGATTTCTGCGGGGTTTATCTGTTTTTAATAAAGGTGCCAGAATATGTTTTACTGTAAACATTATTATAGCAGCAAACAACCAAAGTAGGGCTGCAGCTATTGATTATTTTAGTAATCGAGTATTCTACCGATAATTCCATAGATTTATCGATTAAGATAATAATATATTTTACTATACTATAAGAGTAATAGTAAATATACAAAAGCAATTTATTTTCTCTTTTAGGTTTCTTTTAGAAAAATCTAAATTTGTATTGTCAAAAGTGTTTACAATATATATTTCTAAACTAAACCAATTTAGTGCATTTAAGTGCAATTAGGACTGTTGGGGGATGTGTGTGTGTGTGTGTGTGTGTGTGTGTGTGCTTGAGAGATACTAATATGCACTGTATATAATAACATGAATGGTTATTATATGGTAATAATAATGGTACACGTATGTGCGTGTGTGGCCCACAAAACAATTGTTTAGGTATGCGATGTTGGTGCGCTTAGTGGTAAAACACTATAAAGATTCACTTTAAAGACTATTCTTGTATTCTGTATGTCTGGAAATAATAACCACCAACAATAGAATTACTGTTTTATTTTTTTATTATCTTTTTCCAACTCCAATGTGTCTCTCAATCTCTGTTTCATGTCCACCATCTATCTACTCTGGTGAGAGACAGAGGGAGTTAGAAAGATAGACCAGTGCAACTTCACATTCAGTCACATCTTCTAGGCGCTATTGCTATAGTCTGCGCAGAACTACTGGAAACTTCAGGGGTAGGCTCATTGTGTTAGGCTTCCCAATTAACGCCCAGTTAGCAACACTTTGAAGAAGAGCATTTCCATTTTTATTGGCTGCTCTGCTCAGGTCAGGGAGGGTTCCTTCTCTTCCCCACTGTGTCCACACAGGATAACAAATGGGACCATGCCCAAAGGTTCCCTGCTGACACCGGCACCATCAGCCCTAGTGTGTGTGTGATATCAATTCTCTTCTATTGACCTCTCTACTAATGGCATTTTAATAATCAATGGGTGTCAATAAGTTCTTCAAACACAATGTACAATACAAAGGTAATTCACTGATCCCAATCATTGTTATCTTATCTTATCTTATCTTATCTTATATTATATTATATTGTCTGGTCTTATCTTATCTTATCTTATATTATCTTATCTTATATTATCTTATCTTATTTTAGCTTATTATGATGGATGACCGTATAGTCAGATCAGTCCTAGTATATTCTTTGTTGGCTAGGATGTACTGTGCTCTAGCCTACCTACACTCTACTGTACGTCTGATACTTAATTCACATTACAGCCCGTCTCCTTAAATTTGTTCAAACTTGTTCAAACAGTGGTAGCATTAAAGCCCCTTTGCCGCATAGACATTAATGTTCCATATTTTTTGTTGTTGTTACAGCAGCAGAAATACATTTTCTGGAAATTCAACTTAATTTTACGAGTCAGGACCTAATATAGTTTCTGTAGCTCTGTGGTAGTATTTGTTGTAGTACAACAACATAACTTTCAACCTGAGACAAAGGTGCGTCCATAAGTCAGAACAGTAACATAAATGGAAAATAGGCAATGTTTTAATACCTGATTATATACTATGGTCAACATTAAAAGTTATAGTCAGCTATTGCAATCTAATTGTGAGCTAAAACATTTTCACCAAATATCTCTTAACATTTTGCTATCTTACTGTTCTATGTGATAATCCAATACGTCTACACAATCATGGCTCTGTGAATAGAAACATAAACAAAGTGGTGAACACCGCTCACAACAACAATGCTGCTTGGTTTTGCAATTTATTTCAGTGTGTGTGACAGGTTGTTTTGATTTGAGCTTGAAGTTGGCAAGCGTTCTCGATAATGACTAACCCTGCTTTAAAGATAACACACAATGTCCATGCCTGTCAACTTAAAGGGGTCTGGAAGTTCTATAGAACATTTGCCTGGACATTTCCTCAAAATAAGTCTCTATTTTGACAACCATTCTCAATTGTTGATCCTTTATTTGCATGTGTGCAACATTAAACGTAACATCCATCTTTTCCTAAATCCATCCAACACATTGTCAACACACAATGTGTAAATATGTTTAGTATGAATACACTGTGCAGGTGTGATTGGGGTAGAACCACTTTCTAACCCAGGTAAGTGAAACTGGCAATGCTACATATTGAATACTGTATTAGGTTAGTCTGCAGCCCCCCTAACCCCCCTTTATTTTTTATTTTATTTTTTCTCCCCAAACGTATTCACGTGACTTTCCGCTGAGCTGGAGTGCAGATGTGCTTTTAGACCTCGGTAATCACCAGCTTGGGGCTTCTCACTGCTCTGCCCTGGTCTTTAACAGCATGTAAGCACTTATTCATTTGGCTTATAATATCATGGTTGGAAACCTTAAAAGAAACTACAGTTTACACAGAGACAAACTAATGACGGCGTCTTTTCCCTTCTCGCCTATAAATTGTTTCCCCGACGAACAGTCAGACAGGCTGACCGCGATGGTAATGTAGCCATGCATGTTCTGGGCTAGGAGGGCTACATAAAAAATGAAAATGTAAGAAAAAAAGAAATAATAAAATGCGGGTTGTCGTAGTTTCATAGTCGGAATGTCCTGTCAGGAACAGAGGGAGGCTAGGCTGCAGCTTTGTATGTGTGAAGCGGTACACGGTGTCTGTAAGGGAGACACCTACAGTAAGTGATGTCTCGCATGCATGCGTTTATTGTGTGTTAACTCCTAGAGGTGTATCACATCAATCAGACTTCTTACTGCCTGAAGGGACGACCCTGTGAAGCTATGCACCTCAGTTCAGTATGCTGAGACCCTGGTATATGCCCCGTTATATTGCCGTGTGCTTTCATGCCAACCTTTACCGAGGTACAGGTTATTTGCCGTATTTACTTTTAAATTAGCAGGGAGTAAACTACATTTGACTGTAGATATGAGAGAAATAGAACGCCGTGTCACTGAAATCCTTAAACCCGACACGCTTTGTGCACAAGGACCCACATTTTTTCAATTACTCACTTACAGTATAGTATGTATGCTGACTTAAGAACTCTCTCACACACATACACCACACACATACACACATGCACACACACACACACACAGCACAGTTTGTAGCAGTGCTGTAGATTAAATCATTTCTTGTCTCTGTTACCTCAACTGGAAGAGACATTGACAAAGTGACATTGAACCTCCTAGACCCTCAACCTTCCTCACCTCGATATCTAGTCCTCCCGCTGACTGATTTGCCGTGAATTCATCTTTCGTTTGCGGTGTTTGCTAAAGCAGCAAGCACACTTTGTTGTTTGCCATTGATGTGCATTCCAAGGTTTCTTAAACACAACTGTGTCTACGACCTGTTAGAAGTATGTGGATGAAAATACTGACCAACTTCTGGTAGGTGAACAAAAGTAATAAAATAATATAATAATAAAATAAAAAAGATAGATAGATACATAAATAAATAAATAAATAAATAAATAGGCTAAACGAGTGAAGTTGTCAGTGTCTTATGTTTGGCATATGCTGGTTTGCAGGATTTTTTTTTCAAGAAGGACCACCAACTGGATTCGATTTTATTAGGAATAATGCTTTTTCCAGCGTACTGTATAATATTTGTTACCATTTCCTGTTACAGTAATTTAGAGCTCTAATCAAACTTACTTTAGTGAATGTCGTCAAGCTAATTCACGTCCGCTATTCATTATTTGCTGGTACCGTAGGTTGAGATGCCCATCACAGAAGGGGTGTCTGGATGACTCATGGCAGACAGACAGACAGACAGACAGACAGACAGACAGATGGATAGATGGAAGAGATGAATGTGATATGTTGTAGTTGGCTGTCCAATAGCCTTTCTCTCTGCTACCCTCACAGAGCGAGTATGAAGAATAAAGACTATAGATTATCCCCTCTCTCTCTCTCTCTCTCTCTCTCTCTATGGCTGCTTGTTTGGCTGGCTACCGGTGGCTCTCGGCCATGTGTCCAGCCTTTGTTGTGACAACATGAGGCCCCGCCATGGCTCCTCCATTGTCCCGATGTGTTTGCTTTGCCACAAGCTGGTCTCAGGGCAGTAGGGTCCGCTCAATAGCAGCGCAGTCTTCAGCAATCAGCGTGCTAGCGTTAGCACGCATGCTGGACGGGCGACATCAACAGAATGGTACGTGTGTGTGTGTGTGCGTTGTAAAGGTGCTTTTTATTGTCACATACACATGTAGCACATTATATCCTCTGCATTTAACCCATCCCTCAAAGGAGCAGTGGGCAGCCGCTTTGCAGCGCCCCGGAGACCAACTCCAGGTAGAGGCTAGTGTCGCTGGTCACATGACACTGGCTGGAGAACCGTTGTATCTATCTTTGACTAATTTCATGAATAGCTAGTGTGCATTGGCATTGTGAGTGTGAATGATTGAGTGCACAGCTATTTCGTGTACATTTTGAGAGCTGTGGAGTGGATTATAAGGCGTCCCAGTGGCCACGTGGAATGTTTAGGGTTCAGTAGGCCGATCTCACGGTTCACAGGACAGCGAAGCACAGGGTTCCAGGTGACACGGCCAGTGATTCAAACGACATACCTGGAGATATGTATGATTTGCATATTAAGGCGTTTTAAGATACTGTCACTGAAGCTACAATGGTAGATCAATGTTTTCTGTTTAAACAGCGGCACTGTGAATACCTTGCCGAGTGGTATTAGAAACTGTAACACTCTTCAAGTTAAGGGATGGTTAAGGGATGGTTGAGAGAAAATCAAACGTGATGTAACCACACCATGTTAGTAGGGGAAGAGAGGATTCGTTTTCTTTGATGCATGTTTTAGTGTATGTTTGCATATGGGTGTGTGGGTGGGACGATGGGGAGGTAAATAATGCTGATTGCTTAAAGATAGATTTAATACACGGTAAATGTATATCACATTTGTGTAAGCATGTATGTAAGAGTATGTATGTTTATTATAATTGTAGTATGTTATTTTGTTTTTTTAAACTGTTGAATAACAATAACCGAATAGCATTGTCTCCAGGCGAGGTCCTATAGCAATCACCTCACCTCAACAGTTGTGTGTGCAGGCTAACCTGGCGTACTATGCACATCTGTTTATTTTATGACAGGGCTGGAGCTGTAAGTATAGGTGGGCTTGTGCTGAGTGGCTTCCTACTCTCTGGCGAGAGCAGGGACATTGTTCCGCTGAACAGCTGCTCTGCAGCCTTCTGTAGAGGTTCTGTCATGTTACTCTGTGCTCGCTTATTAGGTCTGGACTAGAGCTTTCCATTTGAGAGAAAGGGAGAGATTTTGACCTATGAACTTTTATATTGCACGATATACAGTAGAATATCCATTACAAATGGGATATGATTAAATACAATACAATTACTAGTGAATGTTGTTAGGTCAACATTAGGCTAGATGTCTGAGATGGCAGCAATTTGGTTCTTTGTTATCTCACTGTCAAGCACAGTTGAGAGGTGGAAATCTTTAATCCGTTAATTCTTGTGATGAGACCTTCCCTCCCTAGCCTGTTGTAACCAGACCATATTCACTTTGTTAATACAGTCTGGCCACGCTCAATTGGAAAGTGTTCACAGCCATTTCCTCCTACTTGGCATACTGTAGACCTCTGGTTCATTTGAAACTATTGGACAGCGCTGAACCAATCGGCATTGCTACAACTGTTTTGATCGCCTCAGCTCTACAATCGTTTCGAAACATGCTTTATTTCAACATCATCTCACTAACCCATCCCTGATTGGACCGCCAGCTGGGTGGCTGTGAAAACGCTAGAGGGTTTCCAGATTATAATCTCAGCGAAAATAAACTGATCTAAGAGCAATGGTCGGGCAGAGCCAGGCTACCTTTATGTTGACACATGTATCTGTTTCTGTTGGACACCTCCATGGGGAGTTATCCATTGAAAGGTCAGGTGTTTTTAAAAAAACTACTTGGCAGGCGATTGGACGAACCTGTGAACCAGCACAGCCTGATGTTGAATACACTCTCGCAGTAGAAAGTCCGGAGAAGAGTGAAGTCATATTTTCCATCGAGAAAAGCCTTTGCTCTTCTGATAAATTGTAGTACAGCTGATGCTATATTGCTTCACCTGCGTTATCCTCAGTAGGACCCGCAATTGTGGTTAACAAGCTGTTTTCAAGTCGTCTTCATCACACCTAAACCGCGCCTGTAGCAAGCAGTGCACTGGAAAAACTATATCTAATCTATTGTGGTAATATTCTTTTTAGATATAAAATCTGGTTCGACTTGTTTCTAATATAAATGGCTTATCTAGTGACTTAATTTTAGTAAATGTGCACAAATTTGAAGAAATCTTATCAAGTGAATTTCACTTACTGCACTGGCAGCCAGTTTTGCTTGTCTCATATCTAATATATTTGCACTAACATTTGATAGGGCATTTTCTGCAGTGCACGACACTGATTGGCCACACACAAGGTTTACTGGACTGAAACACAACGTTTTCCAAGATCTCCAGACTGATTCTCGAGGGAAAGTCAAACTGATCTTGCAAGACTGGGCTACTCTCCAACCCCACCCTTTCCCCACACCCTCCAAAACAAAATAAAAGAAATGAATGAATGAAACTGAGGAAGTATGTCAATAAACAATGATGCATTAGGATGCATTGAGGATTATTTAAAAACTAGACTAATATATGGTGACAACTGACAAGTAGGGGACAGAACGCAATGACATCGACAAAATGACTAATCAGGGGTCATTTAGCTCCAGGTTCAAATTCTTTGGTCCAATGTCTGTGCTCTCAGCTCCACTGATCGTGTCTTCTGTATCTGTGCTCTCCAGTCAGGTCTGATCCGCATGTCAGAGGAGGAGTTCTTCATCGCCCCGCTACCCGAGCACCTGGCGGCCAAGCACAACTACAGTGCCCCCAGTGGACACCACCCGCATGTCGTGTACAAGCGCTCAGCTGAACATGTTGTCCATGGCGACTCTGGCCACAGCTCCTCCAACCCCTACCATGACGACCATCATCATCATCAGCGTCACCATGACTACCAACACGGCAAGCTGCAGAGGCAACACTTCTGTGGACGCCGCAAGCAATGTATGTAAGGGAACCCTCTCATTACAATACGTGCATGTCACCTGTCAAACTTAAACACTTAATTAAATGTGAAATAACGACCTAATAATACATAGTACCATAACATTATTTCATTGGTGAGCATGGAAATTATTCAACCCATAATGGCCAACTTACTAATAGTAACCTATTAGTTGTAATATTATGCAGCAACATAAAATAAGCAGGTGAAAAGTTGGTATATGCTGTATATTCAGATGTACTGTACTGGATTGTGTGTGCATCACAAAAGAATTCATAACAATGTAGTCTCTTGACATACTGTACACACAGGTTCACCATGAATGGCCATGGCTCTGTGAGAGCCGGTATTCAGTATCTGGGTGTATTGTGCCCACCGCTTTTATTGAAGCTGACCCGCTGTCAGGGGTTTTATCTTCTCTTTCTCCCGGTGAGTGGTAGGAGGAAGCCATGTGGGGAGTGAGTTTCCTGGCTTTTCAACGCCCGGGTCTGTGCTCTTATCATCAGAGGCACGAGCCAGGAATAAAAAAAAGAAGAAAAAAAAGGCAGAGCATTCATTTGAAGCTTGTTTCCATGCTGGCTTTCTGTCTCTTCCTGTTGCTATTCTCACCACTCTGCCCACTATTCTATCTCTCTCTCTCTCTCTCTCTCTCTTTTTGTTCCTCTCCGCAGACGCTCCCAAGCCACCTGCGGGGGATCGCTTCATCATGGCTGATGAGTTTCAGGCGCCGGAGGCAGAAGGACCAGGCAGGGGCAAACGATCGCCTATCGACTCCAACAGGGTGGGAGGTCTGAATGTGGAGACCCTGGTGGTGGCGGACAGGAAGATGCTGGAGAAACACGGCAGGGACAACGTCACCACGTACGTCCTGACGGTCATGAACATGGTGAGTCGCATGCATATTTATAGCCACGGACCCAGCGCCATGGAAAAAGAGAGTTACGCCAACGTTAGAAAATTTCAACGGTCACATGGTTCATGTGGAGGCAAAAAAAATGCAGTTTTAATATATATATGCAGATATATAACTTAATTTTTTAATGATGTAATTAGTTAGATTTACATTTAAAGTATTTCTAGGGTACTTTTACCCTATAAATACTTTTAGTATTTGCGGCTAACTTCCGGGAACTATTTTCAGGCTCCATGATCTGCCATTGCTGTGAAGAAACCGGTCCATTGGCGTGAACAGAGATGACGCGACTCTCTCTTTACATGGCTCTGCACGGACCTTATTACTGTAATAAATGATGGGTCAAGCCCTCTGTGGTGACTTCACCCATAGGCTCTTTAAATAGCGCCATGGATGTGACTATCTTTGCAGTACATGACACGCCTGTAATTCCCTCCTATTCCAATCAATAAAAATTAGATGAATGTATTTGTAATATGTTTTTGACTGACGAGTTATATAAAGATCCCACTCACCACCACAGTTGTCACGAACAGGGAGACTAGCTATAGAGATTAAAACTTTTTTTTGTATCATGTAAACATGTTTATTTATTCTTGAACATTTTACTGTAACATGGGAGACTTATGGGGATTGACTCTCTTTTGGAGCCAGGCTCAAGTGGCCATTCGAGGGACTGCATATTTCCCCACGTTGGATTTATTTGCCGGCACCAGAGCTTCCCTGGTGCACTTTTTTTCAGCACGCACATACACTAGCAGCTAGCTAGCAGCTAGCTAGCAGCTAGCGGGCCGTGAGCAGATATTTGCTGAATTTGACACAAAGTTAGCTTACAATCACTGATTCCGCTTTTAAGTAGCCTGGACAATTGTAACCTTGTTTGAGCTGCGAGCACCACCCTGTTGGCTAAATGTTTCACAGCAGCATGCCACAGGAAACTGCTCTAAGTACACTGCTGTTTGCTTTGCGGCATCGTGCTGGACCGTGGTTTTGACCTCGGCCAAGTTGTTTTTCATTCCCAGTACGTATCCATCTTTCGCTAGAGTGTAGGGTGGAAAGGAGAAAGTACAGATTTTTTACGGGTATGGTATTCAGTGTGAGTGTGTATACAGTACAGCATGAAAATGCCTTCACCAAGATATTGTTTACCCTTCAATCGTAGTGTGAAAAATAATGCCTAGATGGTTGATGATTCACATTTACAGTAGTTTTACCCGCTAGGTATTAGGTTCACTCATGCACTGAACATGTTCTGAGCCTGGCTTTTCCAAAATGATCACTACCGTAGCTGTTTCCTTCTCCTTTCTGATTACAGGTTTCCAGTCTTTTCAAAGACGGCACTATCGGAACGGACATCAACATTGTGGTGGTTAGCTTGTTACTTCTAGAGCAAGATCCAGTAAGTGAATTTAGATTTTACTGTCCTGTATATTTTCTGTCTTACTGGCCTTTGCCATTCCCTGATTCTTCAAAAAACAGTGGTGCAGTGGTTGGCAGATGTTTCTGAGAACCGCCTTCAGACCATGCAGAACCACCAATCATTTAATTCACGTCTCTGCTATCCCCTAGCTGGGTCTGACCATTAACCACCACGCGGACCAATCTCTGAACAGTTTCTGCCAGTGGCAGTCGGGTCTAGTGGGGAAAGGCGGAAAGCGCCACGACCACGCTGTTCTACTCACTGGGCTGGACATCTGCTCCTGGAAGAATGAACCTTGCGACACCCTGGGTAAGAGCACACGTGGCAAAGGTCAAAGTTCACATGGGTTGCATTTGGCTTTTTTGAGAAATGCAACAAAACTCAAGTCCTTTAAAATACTATGAACTATTAGGAAGAAAGTTTATGTGCCATGGGCTTCAGTTAATTCCAATACTAATAGTTTTTGTGGGTCAAACCCAACCCAAACAAAAGTTTGAGCGAAGTTTGAGCAAAGGTTTATCCATCAAACAACACACTCTTTACAGTAATATGTCCTGCCAGATCAGATTTCGCCTGAAACACCACATATGTAACACTTTTACATACTGATTTTATGTTTATTTTAAGCGATAACCTAGCCAGACTCGTGTCATTGAGTTTCCCAACAAATCCCTCCAGCGTACAAATGCTACGGCCGCTTTGATTTGATTTATTTGGTTGCACATCGCACATGCATGTCAATGAAAATACCTCTCCATTTGAATAGGCGGGTCTTGATACACCCAATGCTCTGTGAAATGATGGCCCTGGCCTGGAACATGATGCTAAGTGAACATGATGCTAAGTCTAAATTATCTTACCTTTGTCTTTGCGCTTCCTAAGAGCAGATGCAAGTTTGACGTGGTCCCAGTGAAGTGTGTTTACTTTTGGTCGCTGTTTTGCAAATTAACTCTGTATGTTTTAGGCAACCAAATCAAATTAGAGGATTTGGGCTGTCATCCCAGACAGCCATAGCTTCACCTGTCTCTCTCATTCACTTTTTTGGACATACACTTGTTCAACACTACTGACAGTAGACCAGTCTCCATGAGGGGTCCATGAGGGGGCCCCTCATTAGTAGGACAGAGCTGCTGAGGTAGCACACTGCATCTGGTGGGAAATCCCCCTTCTTACAGATGGGTACACATACAGTAAAGTATGCATGCGTGTTTGTGTGTGTATGTACAGTACAGTACAGCATGTGCAAATATGCGTGGTTCGCTGTGAAGCACAGCCACAGTTCCAGTGGTTCCAAACCACAAGAATGTGCTTAGAGATGCACAATACTGTAAATAGAGAACACTAGATATAATCGATGTAGACAATCTAAATACAGTGTATTCAG
>JAODLL010000521.1:0-13946 GCA_026546735.1 Forbesichthys agassizii | reverse complement strand
GATTAATACATACAATTACCGCAGCAGCCACCCCCCCGCCCCCCCCCCCCCCCCCCCTCACACACACACACACACTTAGCTCCTGAGACTTTTCTAGAGCATTGTTTTGCGGAGCTTTTAGTTCATTCCATTTCACAACTTGGGAAACAGGCAATTATTTACATGAAATCAAATTTTCTATCAAGGACGATAGCTGTTTTGTTTCATGTTGTGATTGGCTGATCGGACAGACTCGCTTGTAGCTGACTTGCCTCTGTCTACGTGATTGGCTGAAAGTGGAGCTGTTGGCCTCAAGCTAAATTCCTCAGCTGGTTTTTGTTAATTCTCCGACTGGTTAACAGTCACTTAAAACCACAACACACAGGCAGCCAGACCAGATAGATATACAGACAAGCAGACAGACACACAGACAGACAGACAGACAGACAGAGAGACAGAGAGAGAGAGAAAGATAACTAATTTGTTATAATAGTCAACACACTTGAGAAAATAGTTTTCACAAAAAGTTTGACTTTACTTTATTTTTAGATGGAAGAAATTAACAGAACAGCCTAATAAATAGACTTTGTAATGTGAAAATGAAACATATTTATTTAACTTGAAAACTGAAACTACACACAACCAGTATCTCCAAACTGCTGTTTTGTAAATCCCCAGTCAAAGTATTTGGCATCTTGTCAACCCCATACTGAGACAGACACACAAAGACAGAGAGCGAGACAGGTTTATATGTTGTAAACGTGTCAAGGAGAGATGCAGGAGGAGAAAGAGGAGTCTGGGAGCTCTAAGGGGACTGCCAGGAACATGGAGGAGAGAAGATTCCACGTCCACTTAACAACACACTTTCCTGGGACGTGGTAATATTTATACTGTGCCATGTGCTCTCTTTGTCTTCGTCAAACACACCGCAAGTTTCTGTCCGTGGTCTAGGGGTGCACGATATTGATGAAATGTGATATTGCGATATTGATCATGAACATTGCATACACGATATTCATTTCGATATTTTTACTAAAAACACATAGGTTATGGGAAAATGCATCAAAATATATTCATAACATATCAAAACAACACACTTTCAACTGACAGTCATATTGGAATGGTACAACAACAATAATTCCAAGCTACCGAGTCATTATTTTTGGCCACTGTGTTTCCTCTTCAACCTCTATTATGTCATTAGCTTCCTCAGCCACACATCTTACTTTTCTGTCTAAATCAAGCACAACTAAGCCACACAGCCAATGGACGCATCTCTCCACTAAATAAATAGACTATTGCAACATGTTCGATACGATATTGCTCAACGTGATATAGCGATACTGAGTCGATATATTGTGCACCAACACTGTGGTCCTCACCATCTAAAGGCCACATGCGCTCTTAATCACGTTATTCACACGGTGTGTGTCTGATCCATCTTCTATGACATCAGCTGGTTTTGCTGTTATTAATTGCAACATCACAGCATGCCATTATGTTAGCTGTAAAGCTGATAATAACCTATTTGAGTAGGCTCGTGACTTTGCATACACCTGGGGCAGTTCTCGTTCTGTCACCTGTCTCCTTCAGAGGGTGGTTTGTTGGCTGATTATTACGTTCCAGACCTGTTCGGCCGTGTTATCTGAATCAACAACACTGGTATGTGTCGTCCAACAGTCAATGTGTCAGTCTTTCTGTCTGTCTGAGTGACGAGCGGAGAGTTCCCCCAGGGTACACATGCTCTTTAGATTTTGACACACAGAACTATACAGAAGTTTAACACACTGACCGCTAGTGCCGTTTAACAGGCTATTCTGACTTCTACAGGGGTTTGACCTTCACAGCGGTTATTAGCAGACATTTGGCGTGTAGTCCAGAGAGTCTGTGATGCTACTGCTGAGGCCAGACAGTGTGACTTATGTTCTTGGGGTCCACAGCAGAGCCAGCTTCCTAAGCGCTGGTCTAAGTCTTCTCTCTCTCTGTGTCCCAGCAGCCTGGGAACTATCAGCGCACCGTCAAGCGGACGGAAGATGCCTTCCAGGCGTGTAACGACGTTGTGGCTTGCTTCCAAGAGAGAGCCCGCTTGGAGAGGCAGTACGCCCAGCAGCTCAGCGAATGGAGCAACAAGTGGAAGCCCCTAGTGGACTCTAGTGAGTACTGCATCCCACAGAGTCATTCCAGTAGCAAGATAGGGATGGTTTGTTTTTGTGAAGCCACACTTCAGTTGTAGAAAAATATATTGTTGACATTCTTTTGTGACTTTTTTTTTTTGCTCACCTGTCACATTGACTGGTTCCGCTGGTTGAAGATGCGTACATTATAAAACAGGTTTAGCCTAGTTTTGGCATGCATCACACTGTCTTGTATGAGGTGTTATTTGAACAGTGTGAAAACATGAGATTGGCAGGCCTACTCTTTACTATTCATCCCAGGTTTCTATTACAAAAGCAATGTCACCAGTAAAATAAGCGAGTCAGAAGGTGCTAATTTCTACCTTCCACAACTAAGCAACAAATCATCTTCAACTTAAAGTTCACATCTGGCCGCACACATGCAGATGTGTCTTCTATACGGGGCACATCCACTCCCCAATCCCGCACACTTTTTACCAAACATTAAACAAAGTTGCAGTGTTCACTGGGTCAGTCAGTAGCCGGTCGCTCATTGGTATGGATGGATGTATCCAAGACAGGCTGGGTTGTTCTGAGTGAAGGAGAAGCCCTGGAAAGTATGCGAGCTACTGTAGTGCACGTCTTGGATACAGTAACACACAATCATACATGTGTGAGAGAAAAACACATATCCCCCACCTCCCCCTTCGCAAGCCTTGTGAGAACGTCTTGATCTGGCAAACTCCAATTTCATTTTGCCGCAAATATTAAGTCTGGAACCCCTTATTGCAAAAGCGCTTGTAGCCCACGTATACATAAAACAACAAGTGAATCAGCGGATAGCTGAAGTCTTTGCAAGAAAGAATATCTTTGGCAGATGATTGTCTGAACCAGAGGAGCCAGTTGTTAAATCAAACTCTTGCCATAGCCAGTTGGAACAAGAGAGAAAACGTCTTTTCTACTGAGAAGTGCCATTTAACGCTTTGCTCGTCAATGAAGAATTTAGCTCACATTGAATGAATGGCCTTTCTCTGTCATAGCACTGAAACCACGTCCGTAGCTTACCAGTACATTGCCCCTGATTGGTCAAACACACGGCTGGCCACACTGAAGCCCAAGGGCTTCAAGCATCCTCCCATCTCTACCCCCCCCTAATCCCCCCCCCTCTGTTGGTCTGCCCCAGGCCCCTTGTATGGATCCTTGCTCAGGGCATGGCAGTGTTTCCTCTCCTCAGCCGACCGCCTGGCCTCGCTGCACGCCTCTATCTGCCGCTCCCTGGTGTCGGAGGACGGGGACCGCGTCCGCACGTGGCAGAAGGGCAGCTTCCATAAGAAGCTGTTTGGAGGCTTCAAGGAGGCGCAGGACCTGGACACGGGCTTTGCCAGGGCTCAGAAACCCTGGGCCAAGCGTCTTAAAAAGGTTTGACGTCTTGCGAATCAACTTCCATTATATTATTATTATTATTATTATTATTATTATTAATAATAATATATTTTGGCACGTATGATCCAAAACAGATGATCAAATAATGATGCAAGTCATATGATAAAACATAATGATTAACAACCATGAGCAAAATCCGGCCCACTTAAATATCTTAATTTAAAGCTATATTTTGGTTTTAATAAACTCTTTTGTTAAAGGTATGATCCTCAATGGATGCATTATAACACTCCCAGAGCCTGCAGAAGTGCATACTGCTTATAGCCAGGGCAAGGGAGGGGTAGAGAGGAATCCTAGCAAAGTTAATAATAATAATAATAATAATAATAATTAACTGATGGTAGTATGGTCTGCCTGTGTTCCGTTGCCAGCTGGATAAAGCCAGGACAGCGTACCACAAGGTCAGCCGCAAGGAGCATTCGGCCAGGGTGAGGGAGACCCACGCCCAGGGCAACCCAGACGTTGCCATCGAGAAGCAGAGGAAGATACAGGAAGAGAGGGAGCTGGCGCAGCAGCAGTCCGAAAAGGTGAGCGTTAGCATGCGCAGATGTAAAAAGTGAGCGTTAGCAGGCGTAAAAGTGAGCGTTAGCATGCGCAGACATATAAGGTGAGCGTTAGCATGCAGACGTAAAAGTAAGCGTTAGCATGCGCAGACGTAAAAAGTGAGCGTTAGCAGGCGTAAAAGTGAGCGTTAGCATGCTCAGACGTAGAAGTTAGCGTTAGCATGCGCAGACGTAAAGGTGAGCGTTAGCATGCGCAGGCGTAAAAGTGAGCGTTAGCATGCTCAGACGTAGAAGTGAGCGTCATCATGCGCAGACGTAAAGGTGAGCGTTAGCATGCGCAGGCTTAAAAGTGAGCGTTAGCATGTTCAGACGTAGAAGTGAGCGTTAGCATGCGCAGATGTAAAAGGTAAGCGTTAGCATTCGCAGGTGTAAAAATGTAGTATCTCAAACCACTTCAATGCCATCCCAGCATCTGCATCTGGGCAGTCCAACAACCTCATATCTTAGATGTGTGTAGGCCATACCCGATGGTATTCAATTGTATACTTTCTTTTACGCTCTTTAAATGCATACTATTTGTGCGTCATTTGAATTTTTCAACTCTTGGAGACAAAGTCAGCCTAGTTTGCAGTGAGAATGATTTCACCCGGTCTTAGGTGACACAAGTGTGTATGTCAGCGTTTCTCAACATGGAGATCTACTGCCTTGCATGTTGTGAAAAGCTGATGTAAGGACCACCTGGGCCATCCAGAAAAGGCACTGCTGGGATTTGAACCCAGGATCTCCTGTTTACTAGACAGGCGCTTTAACCAACTAAGCCACAGCACCAGACACTGTAACTTATTTAGTATGTGCTTTTGTTCACATACACAGGTATGTGTGCGTTAATTTTTTGGGTGTGTTCGTGTACACACTGGATGAATACAGTGGGTGCGTCCCAAAGGTATTTCCCAATATGTCTTACATCTACAAACCACTACACTTTAACCAGCGTGGATTTAAAGTGTGTGTTTGTGATTGCGCATGGAGCAAACATCTGGAGATTTAGGAAGTGGGATTTATAGCGTTATGAAATGACTATTGGGCCGCACCCAGACTGCCTGCGTTTACACTCTCATATCGTCCCGTTTGAGGTGCGGGCCCGCTATGAGAAGGTTCTGGAAGAAGTGACTCGATACGCACCACGCTACATGGAGGAGATGGAGGCTATCTTTGACCAATCCCAAGAGGAGGAACGCAAGAGGATTAGTTTCCTCAAACAGGCCTTTCTGTCTATTCACAGACACTTGGACATCACCAATAACGATAGGTACACACCCCCACTTTCTGTGTTTACCTGAGGTGAAGGAGAGTGTTTACTGTGCCTGATTGTATTTCCCGGCTCCCGTTTCTAAAATGTAATGGTCCCCCAATGTAAACGCGAAAATGAAAATCATGTGTGTTGACCAACGCAAGCCCAGAAAGCAATACAAACACCTGAGTGATGCTTTTCTGTCCTCTGTCCTTCTCAACCCCCATGTGGCGGCTTAATTAAGGTGGAACGCGGACAAATCAATAATCCCACAGATTTATCAAGTCAGATGCGTGGAGGTGGGGCCGGACCAGATAAATGATATGCGCTATTGATCCCTTCAATAGTTTTACTATGAATTTCACTATGAGTTTCCAGGGTGGGGAGGGAATGAAGGGAGGAGGAGGGGGGGGGGGGGGTTATTGTATAAAATATATGTGTATAAATGCATATTTCTTCTTCAACAGGGAACTGTCTTGCTATTCATTTAATGTGTTCGCTCTTGTTATTTGTGAAGGTCACAGTTCGCACTCCACCAACAGAATGTAGCGCGCGTGTACCGGCATGCCGTGCGCGTGCGTGTGTGTGCGTGTGTGTGCGTGCGTGCGTGCGTGTGTAATCACCCCTTATCGTGTGTTGTGCTAGCGTAAAGGCCGTGTACAACGAGCTGCACAACACGCTCATGGCCATTGACGAGCAGGAGGACATGCGCTGGTGGAGGAATACGCACGGGCCCGGGATGCCCACGGACTGGCCTCAGTTTCAGGTCTGTCGTCTCTCCCCCCCTCCCCATCCCCCACCCCCCCCCACCGTCAATTTGTGTTCACGTTTGGAGCACTGCATTCCTCAACGCGCCGCTCAAACGGGCGTTGGCCCTGAACTTCTGGGTGAGAGAGCGTATTTGCATTCTCATTACCAAGTTAATGCTTATTCTTTCTTTCTGTCCGTTTCTGTTCTTCCCAAACACACTGACATCTCAGCATGACCTCACTGCACTGACTTGAGCCTGCGTATTGTCTGTTGTATATTATCATAGCGTTAGTCCTACCTAGTGGTCTGAGACCAAAACATAACGTGCAGCTGCGCTCGGCATCTTTCAGGAGTGGACACCAGAAAAGAAGAGTAAAAAAGCCGAGCAAGCCCAGGAGCAGAAAGGCACGCTAGAAAGAAGGTGAGCAATGGCCGCCGTCTTCTCAGGCGTTATAATGTGAAGTCTGTTGGAATACACAAAGATGTGATTCGCTCACGCGTGCACGAGCGGTAAATAGTTACAATATATGTTGCACCCAGACATGACACCCGAATGTAATGTCCATGAATATGTAGGTTGTTTTGTGACATGAATGTTTGATGTACGTTTTCTTAGCTAGAATCTAAATACCTGCTCGCTCTCCGCTGAGGCTGCTGGGAGAGGGATACATAACGGCAATGTAATCCGCTTGTATTGATGCTACTGTACATTCATGCTAGTTCTTTCTGTCGGCTCCATCTCTGGTTGCCACAGCAGCGTGATGATCGGAGGGGTGAAGGTAAAAGCGCTCTATGACTACGTTGGCCAGGAGACGGATGAGCTGTCCTTTACAGCAGGTACAATCCGCACATTTTATATTTGTTATGCTGCTTTTTATTATTCGATCAGATGCCATTTTATACAAGTTACAGTATATTGTCATTTCTTTTTTTTATTGAGTCTGCAGTCTGTTGCTATGGGCAACAGAGTTGTGACCATGTTAACTTTGAATTGCCATTGAATAGTATTAACATTTGTTTTCCTAAACCCCAATGGAATCAAGGCATACAGCACACTTACATTTGCAGTTGTTTCCATGCTGGATATTAAAGGTATAGTCAGCTATTGCAAGCTAAATGTAAGCTAATACCCTTTTTGTCAAATTCAACAAATATCTCCTCGCATTTCGCTAGCTTACCGTTCTCTGTGCATGTTGAAAAAATGATCAGGTACTTCTACACAGCCCTGGCTCCGTAAATAGGAACATAAACAAGGTGGCGAACACCACTCACTTCAACAAAGCCGCAGCACTACGCTTTGCTTCACAGTACAAGGAAGGACAAGGTACAAGTATTAAGGAGGGCCGCGGAGTGCCTCCAATGGTTTCACAATGACAAAAGCCAAATTAGACTAAACGGCAGCTTTCAGAAGCATGCATATGAGAAAGTTAACATGTTCCGCTTTCCCACTCGTTTCCAACATAGTCACTGTCCTGGGACTCCAGGCTGCTGGTCTTCAGTCACCATAGCTTGAGTGTGTGTTTCTGCTCACTTTGTGTCGTAGGCGAGGAGTTCCTGAAGATTGAGGATGAGGACGACCAGGGTTGGTGTCGGGGGATGAAGGATGGGGGTCAGGAGGGTCTTTACCCGGCCAACTATGTGGAGGTGGTCTAGTTCTAACAAGAGAAACGCTGTATCTTGTGTCAGGTATAGATGGCATGGCGATTTATGAGCATGCCTAATCCTTTAAGGACAATGCCACTGTGGAAACGACACCCTGGGTGAATGTCATAAAGCCTTTACGTTGTCATGACACCACCGAGTTACTCTCCGCCTCAAGGTTTGTCTCTTGTGACATAGAATCCAGAATTAGTCCTTGAAAAAATGTAATAGCAAATGTTTTAATATATATGCATAAATAACGTGTTCTATTTTGGTGCCATTGATGAACAATGTTTTAATGTGTAAAGACTTGTGGATATGTGCTGGACTCTGAAGGTACGCTGCATTTATAAATATCCCTTTGGTGCTGAAATGCTTACCTTGCTTAAAATACATAGTATTTTCCTGTGCGTATTATAAAGAAAAATACTCTATATATACTATATATCAATGTGCTCACAAACTCTTACAATCCATATGAAGGGAGTCAAGTCTTTACTGTGAACACAGCTCCTTTATCCTTAGCTAGACAAATATTTTACTTAGCTTATATTAGTTTTTCTCTCTTAGCGTGTTTTAATACTGAAATACTGAAGAACGGGTAGTTTTGCTGTACAAATGCCTGCTCTAACACCTAATAGTCTACCACTATATGGCACCTATCATAGAGAAACTCTACCAAATAAAGGAAGGTGAGAGTTCCTAGAATAGGCCTGCCCTTGTGTGGTTCTGCTGCACAGCTGTGTATGTAATAAGGACTTCCAATGTCATGCAAGATGCCAGTACGGTGCATTACTCAAAACATCTGCAAAGCGCCTTTCTTCATTTTGGAATAAAATGTTTCACTTGTTTAAAATGTATTGTTGATCTTTGGATTGGCTAGTTGTGTATGTGTGTGACTTTGAGTGCACGGATCTCCACCCTGCCACGTCAGCCAGGATGAACACAGTAGCCTACCGCCACCAGACCCACAAATGCAAAAACAAATGCAGATACATCTATAGGCCCCTGTGTGCGCGTGTGTGTGTGTGTGTGTGACACAAGTGTCAGCCCAACTGAT
Organism: Forbesichthys agassizii; assembly: GCA_026546735.1. NCBI lineage: Eukaryota > Metazoa > Chordata > Actinopteri > Percopsiformes > Amblyopsidae > Forbesichthys > Forbesichthys agassizii. The sequence goes on along the minus strand of JAODLL010000521.1, from coordinate 5,165 downwards.
TTTTAGGGCCCGAGCACACACAGTGTGCGAGGACCCTACTGAAACTAGTGATTCTTTTTCTTCTTCTCCAAATTACATTTTATTAGGGGGCCTAATAGGGGGACATGCACGAAAACTCACGAAACTTTACGCGGGAAATTTCCCGGGAAATCGCCGATTTTAGGTGTCACACGAATGGGCGTGGCAAAATAGCTCGCTAGCACCCCCTACAGATCAGCTCCCCCGAACACTTTCTCATAGACGTACGCAATTTCTGTGGAACATGTAACCTGACCAGGCGTACAAAAAAGGCTCTTGGAGCAATTCCCTACATACAACAGGAAGTCGGCCATTTTGAATTTAATGGTCATTTTTGGTGATTTGCACGCACCGTACTTTAACGAACTCCTCTTAGGGAATTAATGCGATCACCTTTAAATTTGCTCTGTGCATTTATCACACTATGTGCATTAAAAGTTGTACAAACGGTGAGTTTTCACTGATGGGCGTGTCCGTGGCGTGGCGTGGAAAATACATGATTCGCCATGAAACAGGAAGTTGGTATAACTTCTGTGTACATGTCCAGAAATGCACAAAAAGTTTACACATTTGATAAACTTCCCGCCCTGAAGACATCTGTATTCCAATATTTACATAAAGTTATAGCGCCACCTACTGGCAACAGGAAATGTCAATTTTTATGCTGTGACGTTTTTCTCCTAGCTTGTTTCATAAATCTACTTCAAAACTGTCTTTAAAAAGCCATAGGACCCTAACGATGACATTTTGTAAATATTGTGTGTTTTCGTTAAACGGCTTGTCTGGGGCGTGGCGGCGAAGGCACACCCTTCACCAAGACACATCAAATTGTTGTAACTTCTCCATACATGCTCAAATATCTACCAAACTTTAATAGATTTATAAAAATCCCGCCCTGAACACATGTATATGTAACAATTACCTTATAGTCAGAGCGCCACCTACTGGCAACAGGAAGTTGCCCTTCAACAAAGCAGCCCCCACCGCACGTTTGACCGACACTTACGAAATTTCTGTGGCACATGTATAAAGTATAGCCAGACATAAAATGTTCTTGCTGCTATTTCCTAAAATAAACAGGAAGTCGGCTATTTTACATTATATTCTTATTTTATGGTGATTTGCACGCACCGTACTTTAACTAACTCCTCCTAGGAAATTAATGCGATCACCTCCAAATTTGCTCTGTGCATTTTACACACTATGGGGATTAAAAGTTGTACAAACGGTGAGTTTTCATCGATGGGCGTGTCCGTGGCGTGGCGTGGCGTGGAATATACATGATTCGCCATGAAACAGAAAGTTGGTATAACTTCTGTGTCCATGCTCAGAAATGCACCAAACTTTACACGTTTGATAAACGTCCCGCCCTGAAGACGTCTATAACAATATTTACATAAAGTTATAGCGCCACCTACTGGCAACAGGAAATGTCTTTTTTTTTTGCTGTGACGTACTGCTCCTAGCTGGTTAGATTAATTTACTTCAAAACTGTCTCAGACATGTCATAAAACCCTGTCAATGATATTATGTGAATATTCTGGGTTTTTGCTTAACGACCTGTCTGGGGCGTGGCGGCGAAGGTAAATCCTTAGCCAAGACACATCAAATTGTTGTAACTTCTCCATACATGCTCAAATCTGTACCAAATTTTATTCAATTCATAAGAGTCCCACCCTGAACACATTGACATGCCAACATTCACTCAAAGTTATAGTGCCACCTCCTGGCAACATTAATATATACGTTTTATGCTTTCATTCCCTGATCTTAGGTTTCCCACATTTTCTACAGAATCCTCTCATGCAACATGCATAATGATTCATATCCGAGTCCACGCCACGCCCCGACGTGCGTCACGGCGTGAGGGCCCGCCCAGTATTGCTCGCAACCCTAGTTATTTTTATTTTTTGTGTTTTTACATTTTTTATAAACAAATCAGCGAAAAACGAAATAAATGGTCCTTAATGAGCACCATGCTATGCGCTAAGTCTGTTAGACAGCAGCATGACACTGAATCCTTTTGGTAAGAGATAATATCACCCTGGATGGAATGTGCTTTACCTGATGACTGACTGGTGGTGTCACTTTGTGTCTTGAGACCCCTCCATCTTGCATCACACACCATGACACATTATTAGGGTGCTTAATTAATCATTGCTACGTCACTGTTTTGACACTCGTCGTGTTTTTATTTTCTTGATATTTAAAATATTTTTTTATTTAAAACATAACGTTTTCATTTAATCGTTTTGAAATGGAATTGCATTTCGTACATTGCTAGAACAGTGCCAGCCTAGAGCACAGTTATAGTATGTTTGTCTGTTGTCTCAACTCTAGAATCAGGCTATAACAATTTGCAATTTCGACACCGCTGTCGAAAGCAGACTGGTCGCCAATGTCAGCCATCTAAAAGTCAACATATGTGTATGGCTATTGGCTACTGACGCTTTTGCCATAGAGGATGAAAACGTATAGGGGGAATCAGCTGCGTCCCAACCGTCCACGTGGGCTTTAGAATGATCCACTTATCCATTTTCTTGTCTAGTATATTTTATTTACTGACGTTGTTAAACTTGTGGCCAGCAGAGGGCGTGAACAGATCAGCGAGCGTCTTTTAGTAGCATACGTTCATAACGTAAAAGGCACAATTCAGTAGTCCCAATAATAGACAATGGAAAACAAATTGCCCTATTCCATCAAAATTCCATTATGTGTTGACAGGCAGAACTTAAGGTTGTCATAGTGAAAGGGCGCCATAATTAAACAGGCTATTTATTGACTTGTTACATTTCTAGACATTAATTTTTGCAGTCTAGTTCTTTGAAGGCAAATGACATAGACCTACCGTGTGTACACGTGACGAGACATAATCTCATCTTGGGGTGGAGATAAATGCAAGGGTGTGTATTAATTAATAATATAATGCATTAATTCCCTTATAGCAGTATAGCCCACCGTTTGCGTTATGTGTGTGAGCGCTCAACTCACCCACACACACACAAAAGGCGCGCACACACTCCAAATGTGTCACTACTTATATTGTATTGACACAAAATAAGTAGTGAAATACCCCCCCCCCCCCCCTTCTTCCCCATGTTGAGGTGCCTGCAACCCATCGTTCCCTCAGCTGCCACCTGTAGATGCCAAGCCTTGCCACTGGCACACAGAGGTACACACACTTGGCCCTCGCGATTTTTCTCAAGGGTACGTGTCCAAACAAAACCTCCTTCTTGCATCTTTAGCTCAAATGACTCAGGCCGCGGCTAGCGATGCTCTGCGCGGACTTTCTGGAAGGATTTCGTCCTTCGGCCGGGAGTTTTCAAGCGCATCTAGAGAGAGAGAGAGAGCAGTCGAGCTTGCAGGCCTCGACGCGTGCAGCGTCAGCCCAGGATACTGCCGCTGTCACGAGAAACCAAAACAAAGGAGTCCTGACGTTTATTTTGAAGTGGCCAAACATAATCAAGCAATCAAGAAAAACATTATTCTTGCGGGTCAATTAGCCTAATTAACGGAATGGCAGTCAGGAGCTGTGTGAGTTGGCTGCCGCACGATGCGGGCAAGCTTTTGACCATTTTGTGTTCGTGGAAGAGAAAGTAGACGTGACGAGAGTGCGAGTCAGGCTCCCTCCGAGGGGCTTAGCTAGAATACTGCATCAGCAGGCAGAGGTTGGTATTATTAACCCTTTCTTCCCCACTGCCTAGCCAGTTGTATGCATGCAGCTGGTGCCAGATTATTATTTTGTCCTGCAACTCAACCAGCCTCTGACACTGTTAATTTCTGAGTCACATGGGTCTGTTATACTGCTGCTGACCCAATATATGAAATGTAGAATATGAAAATGATTTAAATAGCAATACAATTCTGCATTTAATGCACATAATCTATAATTTATTTTGAGTATAATGTAAAGTTTAGGGAAAATAAATCACAGGCTACACACTGTCAGACCAGGAATAGAATGAAGAAACCATCCACCTTACATGACGCAGCAAAACGCCGTGCAACAAATCTACTGACCTGGCCAATATTCTTCCGTACTTAATAACAGCAGCACGCGTGTGCGCCTCTCAAATGCATGCGGCTAAAAATAGTTCGGTTTTCTAGTCACACTACTGCGCTGTAGAAGCGTGACTGTTCCCATTATCCAATACACTGTGTAGCCTACACTCACTCGCTGGATGTATTAAGGGAATTGTGGGGTAGTAGGGTAGCTTGCATACGAGTCATGTCTTTTCAGTCAGTAGTGTCTTGTGTGAGGCGAGAGGCAGCGAGAGAGTTAACCAGTGAGTTCAGCTTCAAGCCCAACAGTGAGAGCCAGATGGTCTGTAGGACACTTACCGTGACACCGCAGCACACACCTACACACTCACGCACGCACACACACTAAAACACAGTGACGAGCTATATACCGATGACCGATATAACACTGATAAATGGTTATAACTGCCCCTCTCGTCCGCCCCCCCCCCTCCCCCAAACACACACACACACACACGCACACACAAACCTAAAGCCTAAATATTTAAGGACACATGCACATATGTGCACTTTGCCCCCCACCCCACTGACACACAAACATATGCCTAACATATTTAATGAAATAGGCGAAACACAAATGGACCATGAGCTTGAGGCGCATACTGTAAATATAAAATAAAAACACAAAATCACATTCACACTAAAAACAACACACACACGCACACGGACACACACACGCACACTTGCATACAAATGAACAAAGTTGAGCAATTATTAGGTGCTGTGGATAGTTATGGGGAATACACTTGTGCACAAACACACACACATAAAGGCAAATAGACACACACACACACACACACACACACGTACTGCTCCTGTTAGTGTGCTAAAGCAAACCATGCAGAGCAGCTCATAAAATGAATGAGCATTTATTAGCCTAGCAGCATTAAGACAGACAAACACACAGGCGATGTCTGGTTGAAGGATAAGGTTTAGGAGCGGTCTGATTGGAGGATAAGGTACAGGACAGGCAGCTCTGCATGTTTTAGATGTCTCCCTGCTCCAACACACCTGATTATAATGAATGGGTCGTTATCAGGCTTCTACACACACACTTCTAACTTTGTTCATTAGAATCAGGTGTGTTGGAGCAGGGAGACATCTAA